>JAOEHX010022628.1:0-26304 GCA_025448015.1 Bolborhynchus lineola
AGGCCGAAAGTCAAAAACACAGTGCTGCACCAGCTACTGAGAAGGAGAAAATGACTGCTACTGCTGAACCCATGACATACAGCAAACTGACTAATGGAAAACATGGTTTTGTATGAGTTCTCCTAATGCCTTCACTGGAAGTTTTCTTTGAAACAAATGACTTTCACTATTGTGGTAACCCTCAACCTTGGTGGGCAGCTCAGCCCAGCCCAGCCACTTGCTCATTACCTCCCTGATGTGAACTGGAAGGGTAAAAGTGAGAAAGCTCATTGGTAGAGATAAAGACATAAGACAAAAACTATGCATGAAAGCAAAACAAACCAAGGAATTCATTCACTCCTCCCCATTAGCAGGCAAGTTTTTAGCCATCCCCAAGAAAGTGAGGCTCCATCACACATAATCATTATCTGGGAAGACAAAAAGCCTTCACTCTGAACATCCCCTACTTGCTTCTTCACCTAGCTTTTATTGCTGAGCACATCATATGGTGTGGAATATCCCTTTAGTCAGCTGGCATCAGCAGTCCCACCTGTGTCCCATCCCAACTTCTTGTGCACCCTCAGCCTGCTCTCTGATGGGTCAGCATGAGAAATAGAAAAGGCCTTGACTGTGCAAGCACTGTAGAGAAATAGCTAAAACATCTCTGTGTTACCAGCACCGTTTTCATCACAGATCCAAAATACAGCACCATACAAGCTACCATGAAGAAAATTAACTCTGTACCATCCAAAAAGAGGACAATTATCAGATGCAACTGAGAAGGAATGTGGCAGTTGTTAGGTACCTATTTCTGGGAATGAAAAAGATGGAAATTTCATAAGCAAGCTAACCTAGAATTTCAGTGAATGTTTCTCTCCAGAAAACCAGCTCTTGTTTAATGCCTCATTTTGAAAGGTAGGGAAAATTTCTTGCTGCAGTCCTAATGAAAAACAGAGACTGTAATTCTGTAATTCAAAAGAGAAAGCAATCATCTAGGAACTTGTAGTTAAAAATCTTTTTCTTTCTGAAATGATACATGCAACTGGAATGCAATGCCATCTTTAATAAAGATTATGTAGTTGAGATCACAAACATACACAAAAGGTATACATATAAAATCTGTTGGTTTGATCAAAATATTCAGGAAAGGGGTGATGGAAAATAAATGAATTAACTAAATAATCTTAGTTTTAGTGAAGCTCTGCACGGGTGCTAGTGATATTAATGAAACATTCACTTTTGATTATTTGGGCATTTTCAGATCTGAAGGATAGATTTAGGAATCAGACAGTAGAAATCAGTGTGTCACCTCTGCTTAAGTCAGTCATAGCATTTTTCTAGAAAATGCATTAAAAATAGCTAAAATTTGACAGTAAAGTTTAAAAATTTAGCCTTAAGCCTATTAGAAATGCTGAGTAAATATATATAATAAGGATTTAAAATCTTTTCAGGTTTAGCAATATTCAAGTATTAATTTTGAACTTGGAGTTACTGGAACAGCAGCTTTTCATAAGGCTTATTGCCAAAATTGCCATGGCTTACTGTCACAAATGCAGAAGAACAGTGCAATTGCTCAAATAAGAAATTATGCAGTCTTAAGCCTACAGTGTTTTCCAGGTCTGGAACATTTCCAATTAGGAGCCAATGAATATAGGTTTCCATGGTGATTAGCTAAAATGTGGAATGAACTTCATTTCAGGATAATTGCTGCATATTTACAGCTGAAGTGCATCTTTCAGTTTCAGCCTAAGTTTTTCAGGCCCTAATCACAGCTCTGGATCTGAATCTATGATGAAACCTATAATAAAATGCAGGGATATCCTGCATTTGTTTGTGAGGCAGGAGGGTTTACAAGAGGCTAAATGTAATTTTTGTTAATTTATTTCATTTTTTTGGCTTTTGTTTGATTGTGTAATCTTTAAAGAAGCAGTACACATTCTAGGTTAAAAAAAAAACTTTAATAGTGAAACCCTTCTTACAAGACCTGTGAAAGCAGCCAGTACTTTGATTATCTGTCAGTAACACAGAGCTGCATGTTCCTGTTACATTTTTCTCAAAGCTTATAAGTATCTACAGTAACTGAATTTTGCTATAGTTCTTTCATATCCTATACTTCCATGTTTTACATCACAATACAGTTGCAAGCAAAAAGTAACAGCTCTTTCACAATTTTATGGCATTGAGAATATGTGCAGCAATTAGGCTGTAATGATAGATGTCAAATGCTTCTTTAACAGTGATTTTGAAAGCCATCTTTTCTTGGTGGAATGAATGACTATTTACAAATCCATTTATCTTAGAAACTGGTGGAAATTGAAGAGAAAGATTGACCTGTTTAATTAGGCCCCTCCACCTGGTTCAAAGTTAAATGGCCTAGTTCTCTGTTGAAGGAAGCTGACATACTGCTTAGATTAGTTCATATCCAATTGTGGACAAAAACCTAGTTACTTTTTCCACAGGTCTCTGAGCCATGTAGCTAATCATACAGAAAGAAAAATGCTATTTCTTTCAGCTAAAAATTTTTCCTTGAACAAATCTATTAAGGATTAATACCAGGGAATTCTTCAGTGACCCGTTCATTGTCATGCTAATTCTGATTTCTGTAAATGAAGGCACACATCCATTCCTGGGTAAGTGAGAGACAGTCTGTCCCCACCTGGCTGTGAGGATGGCCCTTGAGAAGGACACCAGAGTCAGCTGCCGGGCTGCTGAGCCCCAGATGATTTCTCAGTATGCTCCAAAATAGCAAAATAATTACTGCATGTGAATACTTAAATGTCTTTTGCCATGCATGGAGACCTCATAGCAGGGTTCCAGTATCTAGATATACTATTCCAGATGCTGGGAAGGGACTATTTATTAGAGACTGTAGTGATAGGACAACGGGCAATGGGTTCAAACTTAAACAAGGGAAGTTTAGATTGGATATGAGGAAGAAATTCTTTACTGTAAGGGTGGTGAGGCACTGGAATGGGTTGCCCAGGGAAGTTGTGAATGCTCCATCACTGGCGGTTCAAGGCCAGGTTGGACATAGCCTTGGGTGGCATGGTTTAGTGGGAGGTGTCCGTGCCCATGGCAGGTGGGTTAGAACTAGATGATCTTAAGGTCCTTTCCAACCCTAACTATTCTATGATTCTATGCTTGATTCTATGATTTGATGATTCCTTCCTTCCTTCCTTCCTTCCTTCCTTCCTTCCTTCCTTCCTTCCTTGAGAGAGAGAGAGAGAGAGAGAGAGAGAGAGAGAGAGAGAAAAATTGCTAGACCAGATTGTTTAGAGCAATAACGTTTTGCAGGTTGAAAGGCAACAAAAGTGTTATGTACCTATGTGAAACCACAATGAACAGTTTCTGAGACAAGCTTCTGGTACCATTTTATCTGACTAATGTGTCACAACGATCAGTAAAAGGATGCATTAATGAAATAACAGCTCTCTTAATGACTTGATTAAAGTTGCAATAGGGCTCTGTGCAAGGAGTTGTGAGCCAAATTAACATCTGGCATGTTATAAGAATAGAAAAAGAATAACTGAAGTAGATGTCTTTGCAACAGGAAATTATGTTTCTCCTGTGATTATTTAAATCTACTTTCTGAATATTTTGAATTGTTTTTCCTTAAAACTTGCAAGAGAAAATAAGCATGTGTTTTGAGGAAAAACAGAAATGTAAATAATATGTATATGGATTTGATTCGGTGACAAGATTAGCACTGCAATGAAATAATAAATGTACATAGTATTTATCAGATAATCTGAACCATAGGTGACAAAGTATTTCTATTAAATATTTATTAAAGAGTATAAAGGTGATTAAAGAAATAACAAGAAACAGTGTGGTGGCTTGAGACCAATGAAATCTGGAGTTTTTTGTATCTGGTTTTCCAAATTCTCTTGCTTAGTAATGGACGACTTCAGCAAATATATATATAAATATATATTCCTCTCTGTGTTTTTGTTTCTCATGTCTAAAAATTGCAAAAATTTTATCACATAATACAGAACTTTCTGAGCTACCAATGAAAAGCAACCTGTAAAAGACATATAAATTATGACCAAAGTTTGCATATTTTCTACACTTTATTTTTTGTCAGTCATGAAAGTTCAGTGTTATGTGCTGGCTGGGAACATGAAAAGTGTTTTGTTAACTTACATTCAGCTATATAGGAGTATTTTTTCTGAGCGGATTTCTGTTCTGGCACAAAACTATAATTTTAGAACAGGAAAAATTAGTTTCTTCTGGTGTTTTGCTGAATGAAGAAACTTCAAGCAAGTAAGCGGGGCTTTCACATCTCCATGTAGGAGATACAAGTTGAAAAATTGTCACAGGACCACTGGGCACTGTCAAGCGTTGTCTCTGAAAGCTATTGAGACTGTATATTAATTAGGATACAACAAGTTTAACCACACAGGGTAAACTGTGCCTCTAAGGAGTTCCAGTTTGTCATGATGTCTTCCCAGCATATATTTATGGCTGACTTACCTTTTTATTGAAGTTGAAAGTACTGAGTTTACTGGTGGAAATACACATTGGTGAGAAGCACTAAAATACAGTTTGAATACTGTCTGAAAATACTGTCTGAAATCTGCTTATCCAGTGGCAAATGATTCCTATTCCTTCCAGCTATTAAAAATCTTTACTTTTTTCTATCATTTTTTTTTTGTAAATGGATTGAAAACTTGCTATTTTTTCCCGATTGCAGAATTCCCAAAGCTTATAGACAACCTGGTGAGCTATTGTTTAACACATTTTTAATCTACATTCTTTCCAACTGGTATGCATTGTTCTTTTGTAATCTGGGTACAAAATATAAACACTAATGGAAATATGATGATTGTTATTAGAGTTCTGGTATTCTTATAAATATGATTCAGAAATGAAAATGCATCTTTACACTTGCATACAAAAGAAGGTGTGAGATTTTCCATAATGAATATTCCTCCTATTTCAAGAATTAAAAAAAAAAAAAAAAAAAAATACAATAAAAAAAATCTGAATATTTTCCTCTCTAAAGTGCATTGTTCAGATCCCCATCTGAAATTCTGCTCATTTTACAGACTTGCATGATGGACATTGTCAGAAATGCAGCCCTTAAGATCTGCATAGTGATAACATGGAAAATTAATGTGAAACTAATGTTAGCATTTACTGTGATGCTATTTCAATTTTGGATTGAAAATGGCTGGGAAAGCCTGAGGGAATTTTTATCATCGGATAATCAAACTCTCTGTTGTGTGTCATTGATTATTTCTCCTTTTTTTGATATGGTTCAGTGGGAGGTGTCCTTGCCCATGGCAGGGGGGTTGGAACTAGATGATCTTAAGGTTCTTTCCAACCTTAACTATTCCATGATTCTATGATATTTAAATTAATGGAAATTTTCTAATTTTTTTCTTGCATTTTTTTTCAGAGACTCCTGTATACGTTCTGAGATTTATGTCTATTTTACCTTTTATTTTACTTGATTTGATTTAGTGATAATTGATAGTGAGAATAGTTAATGCATTAATATATAAGAACATGAGACAGCTAATCTAACATAATGAATGATGATAAAAAAAGGACATATTCCAATCTGAATATTATTTTCTTTTGGTATTGAATGAAAAAAAAAATTAATAACAATTGAGGAAAACAGAGAAGAAAAGTAAGTCTTGGCTATTTGGCATGAGCAGGACAATTCCTGTGACTCAGAAACTAGGGAAGATAGAAGCAGGCAGGCTTTTTCAAACTCCAAAGCAGTATGCTGGGGACAGAGGTAGACGGAGTATGGCAGACATATGATTTATCTGAGCCATCTCAGTACCCATGGCGGGGATCACTGGATGTGGACAGGCACCATTTTCAGCTATCTTCTAGGAGTGTCAAATGTGTTCAGGGGATTATTATTAGCTAGTACAAATCCTCAAATTAGTATGCAACTGGAAATAGAGTGACCCCGCATCTCCATAAAGATTTTTAAACTTCTTCAGAATCTGTCATTCAGTCATTAATCCCATATTATTTCTAAAAGTTTGCATTTGGCAAGACTTTCAGAACGTACATACTAGAGCTGTTCTTTTACACTGCATAATATGATTGCTGAGGGGAGAAATCCTCCGCGCTCAGGGTCCTGTAGCACTTCCGGGATCCCGATTCTTATTTCAACCAGGACGTCAGGGGACGCTGTTCTTTAAATTAAGTGTTTCTGCTACAGGGCTGACAAGAATCACACAGTGTCAAGGCACTTACTATGAATTCCATAGCACGTAGTTCCTCCTGCTTGAGAATTATTACTCTAAGTTACACTTTTTCTTACCCTTGGCTCAAAATAGAGAAATAAAGTGACCTATGCCTATGAGCCAGCAGTTAGAAAGGCACATCATGCTCTGCTGGGGGGGATTAACAATTTCTGACAAACCATTTGAATAAGGATGCAAGTGTGTTTTCATTCACTAGTGAAATGATCACAGAAACTATCCTCCAAATACAATACCAGCCTCTTCAATAAAAACGTGGGCATGTGTGAGAACAGTGTCTTAGCACCAGTGTAGTATCTTGCAATGCTTCTTGTTCAGGTCTCTCAGTTTACTTTTGTTACATTGTCCTGGTCCATAGGTAAGTTTAGAAATACCACTCTAAACCAGAATTCTAGCCCTGTTGATTGCTGCAGTGAAACACATTTTAAAGTTACATTTGACTTTTTTCTGAGTAAATTTTGCAGGCATACGTTATTTTTTCTAGTTTCTTCTTCACAGGGGATGAGAGCTTCCACAGTCTATTCCCTCTGTATTTCTGTCATATTCTCTGAGAGGTCAGGTACAGAAATGAGGACTCTGTTGCAGGGTGGTGAAAGCCACCTTTTTGCTGAAATACTAAGCTATGCCCTTCTGGATTTAGGTTTGGAGCAATACAAAGATTAATTTAAAAAAAACACTACAGAACCACCAAACCAAACCAAACTGCAGATCTCTTTCAGGTGTTTACTATCGAACTACTCAATAGTGACTGCTAAAAACTAATCCTTTGCCTTCAAACTTTCTTCTTCATTCCAAGTAACTTTTTAGTTCTTTTTAGTTGCAATAATAGTTATAATAAAAAAAAGATAATTATGTATTAACTATAAGCCCAGTCAGCTTCTAACCACCAAGGACTTATGTGGATAGTGGGCAGGATGAGTACCTAATGATTTAGTCTTTAGTCAGTGAAAATTAATAGGACTATTTATATTCAGGTCTCAGATATCCCCAGACACTTTGAGCCAAGTGGCCTGTGTGTATTTAAAGCAGAGAGAGAGAGAGCTTACATATTTTTATTTTAGGAAGAAATACAGCAGAAGCAAATTGATTCATGAATTCATTCTGTCTTGGTGCAAAGAATACATGTCAAGTTGAAATCTTCAGTGACTTCATCAATAGACAAAATTATTACTATAACTTTTAAAAGGAACCTTGTCAGTATCAGAGTCATCTTCAGTATGCTCTAAGTCAAAAGAATAATTTCAGTCATTGGATTAACTATGTGTAAGAATCTGCAGTCCTGAGAGAAGGCTTAAATGAAGGACAAGGCCACAGGACTGTTTTTGAAGAGAATATTTCTATTTATCACAATTCTTATGAAAGATTTTTTTCCCCTCTTTGAAAAATGTTAGACTGCAATGAAGTGTGACATGGATACATTAATACCACTACTCATCCACATTAAAGTTTAAACTTGGTATATGTCAGCTCCTTACAGTGAGAGCAAGAGTAGGTTCATAGGTCACTTTTGTCCTGATATGCAGCATTAGACATTTTGTTACTAGACTGTATTAAAGTCTTTGCAATGAAAGACCAGCCTAGCTCTGTACAGCCAACTAGTGGTGTTGTAGCAAAAAACTTTTCCATGGTATTTTTTGCTAGTCCCCATCATTGACCATCAGAGCTCCAACAGTTGCTTCAGAATGATAAATTTTTCCTTCTTATGCAAATTTTAATTTGATTATTGACTTTGCCTTTCATTTAGATTTTAGTCTCCTCTTTAGATATATTTTGTGTTGTGCTGATCATCTTCTGCCTAAGCAACCATGCTGAGGGTAACTCTATAGCTCATTTCCAATGGCCCTAGCAAGGCAAAGTAACCCATTCTTTTTCATCAGCCTGTTTATATGAGAATCCACCTTATTTCTATACACCTCAGGAATAGGTTTGTCTGGATAGTGGAGGGCTTTCACTGGAGCAACAGGTCTCAAGTGGTAGCAGTCTGATAGACTTTGCAGGTAACAACTGCCACTGATACTGGTGCTCCCAAATAGGTAAGGCCGAAACAGAGGATGCAGATCTGTAGAACTGTAGAATCAGTCAGAATGGCTTGCCAGCCTCTTCTGGTCCGTCTGTCCTTGCAACATACTCAAACTGCCAGAGGACAGGGGCAACTGCATGGGAAATATCAGGGCAATATTTGTTCCAGAATTTCTTTTGTGTCAGATGATTTATAAAGCTAAAAAAGTAAATGGTAAGTTCAAGGGATTTTAATAAAGACTTTGAGATAAACTAGTGAAATAAGGATATCAAGAGAGACTAACTTCATCTCAAACTAAATGACAGAAATCAATCTGACATTGTAAAGATTCATGGGATGTTTAAAAATCTGGAAGACAAAAGATTAAATTTGTGAATGCTAGGTTTTCCAGAGGGAAATAAGAAAGAAAAGAGACTGTCATTTTGTAAATAACTTTTAAAGGAAATCTTTGCAATCAAGTATGTGTGTGCCTGTTTCTGCAATAAAAAGGCAAATCCTTCTGCTGACAAGTCATCAAGTGTAGTGATAGTAGATTTTCTGATCCTCCAAAATATGGTGAAGGTTTTAGAATTTCACAGGAAAGAAATGTAGATTTGATATTGACCTGTGAAGTAGCTGGCGTTTATTGACATAATCTGACCAATGAACTGACAATTTGACTATGGAATCATTTTTCTAGCAGCAGTAGTAAACCATCATTCTGCTCACATCAAGTATCCCTTTTTAATACTGTTCTTTCAGTAATTCCATCGTGGATATGGCCAGACAATTTGTTTCTATACTGTGCTAGATTCATGTGGTAGATTTACTCCCCTTTTAATGAGGGTATTCTTGAAAATGTTCTCTGCAAAATTAATTTAGAGCTTTGCAGCAGCCAAAGATTTAAAAAGCAAAGCAGGTGCACTTTTTCTGTTACCAGCTTGCCTTGGCAAATTTGGATCACAAGGACTTTCATGCTAGATTATCTTAAATTTCAAATTATGCATTTTCTTTGTCCCTTTCTAAGTCATGAAAGATGGGAGAAAATTACACATGCCACCCTTATCTTTCATATACTGGTATATCATGTCCTTTTGGATTTACATTTTGACATTCAAGTTTTCTAAAAGCACTTTCTCTTACAACCAAGTTTGGTTCTTTCATTTTGAGTAAGTACAAAATGCTGGACTATTTCTTAGCATTGATCATGTGTGAGCAGCATCTGCTCTGTGATCAGGTGTGAGCCATCTGCTGTGACAACCAGCAAAATTGCAATTGACACTGGAATTCCTCCACCTTAATGATGTCATATTTCCTGCCTAAGGCAGGAGCGCTAGAACTAGGTGAACTTTAATGTCCCTTCCAACCCAAACCCTTCTATGATTCTGTGATTCAATATTGTGTTGCAGTCAGAAGGCTCAGGCAGTGTATTCCCATCACCAGTGGCTCCTTCTGAACAGCTTCAAAATATACTCCCTTATTCTGTGCGTCTTTAGTATGAACAGTATAAAGACAAGGCATATATATTTAATTTTCCCCTACTGGTTGTGAATGCAAAAATAACAGCTTGATTTGAAAGTGGAACCATTAAAAAGTCTTTCAAGACTAAAGTGTTCATACAAATCACTGTGTTAATTATATATCCTAAAAATTATGCAAATAATCTTTAGTGGTGAATTAATCAATGTTAATCACTTGAAAAATAGCTTTTAAGTGGTTTTTTTTTAATAAAAATCTGTCAAAGTATTTGAAATTCTCATGGTGAGCTTATATTTTAATAGTTCTATTTTTTTTTAACAGTGACAGATGGATACTCCCTACGTTATTTTGGTGTTGAGCAACAGACACAGTAGGCGATCACAGGTGTAAACTTACACTGGGTTCCAGATTCTAGCAAAGGTTTGTAAAATAATTTAGATTTCTCATCTTAATGTTTTATTTTAGACACCTATGGCACAACAAAAATCTTCCTAATGGTGACGTAAAAACTATACCAACTAAATGAAACACATTCAGGTTAAGCACTTGACCCCTTCTTTAGCATTGTGGACATAAATTTTTCTCTGATCTAAAAATGTGGTAGAAAACAGTTCTCAATACCAGGGCATGGAAAAGCATTTGGACAACCTTTTGTTTATAAATTATTTGACATACCCATATCTATTTATTGTGTCAAAGATGCGTTTATTTCAAATACCTCCTCTGATGAAGGTTAGCACAAATGGAGTAAGTGAAATGACCAGCTCTTGATCCTCACTGGGCCTCCCTCCAGCTCTGCTGTAGCAGTAGCCCCTGTGCTTCGAAACATTACTAGACCCAGGAACCACAACACGGCTACTGTTCAAGCTGGAGCTACACATATTTCTGCATCTGGGCCCCTGCTTGAACTCCTGAGACCCAAAATTTTCCAATATTTTGATTTGCAATTTGCATAACCACAATCCCTCACATCTAGGCAGCCACTACAGCCTCTCTTAGAACACATGCAGAAAGTGCTGGTAGAAAGTTTTAGGCATCCTCTCAGCTCAGATTTAACAGCAGGCTGTTCTGACTGAATGTTTAGGTAGATTTAGAGCAATGTAAAAGTTCTTACCCCACAGTAACACGACTTACACATTGGTTACAGACAGCACATCAGGATCTAGCCAAGACCTAAATGAAAATTTAGTGTAGTATTACTTTGAAAACTGAATCCTTAGAAATTCTCTAGAAATCTATTTGATGTGTGTGTGGAATGTATTTTCCACACTGTAGTTCATTTTCTTCATATTATTGACTATGATGAAGTAAGTTGCTGCCACTGTATGAGGCTACTAGCCAACACTATTGAGGAACTACAGGATTTTGCATAATATACCTGTAATGGTCCAAGGAAGTGCAAAACAAATTACATACAACGTTTACAAAATCAAACTGAAAACTGAGAGCCAGTGTCTTGATACTCTCAGTTATGGACATTAAGTTTACATTTCAGAAAGTGTACTACAAAGTAATTTTAGGAGAAATAAAAGAGGACAGCAAGGTTTGTAGAGAAGTGTAACAGATACTACATATTCATTTACGTTGAGAATACCAAATAATAAAGAAAAAGATCTTTAAAACTTATGGCTACTCTTTATTCATTCACTCATTCATTCATTCATTCATTCATGCATTCATTCACTCACAATTCCTTCCATGACCTGACTCAAATTATCTGCTATGTTGTACATTTAAAGAAAGACAATTAGTGAAGTGACTGCAAAACTTCGCATAACTTAAAATTACTGTCTTTCACTATAATCATAGTATATACATGTTTTCAGTTAAATACTAAAGTTTACAATTACTGGTTGCATATGCAATGTGAGTATACAAACAGTACAATTACATAGTCCACTTCTGTTTTTGAAATTTCCCCCAGTTAGGGAAAAATCCTTGCTTTACCTGAGACCTTTGATATTCTGAAATCGGGATCTAATTAGTAGAGTTGGGTGAGGAAGAGATTCTTTGGTGCCAGGACCTCTACTGTAATCCATGAGCAAAAGGTGATAAAAACTTATTTCATCCATGCTGTAGCAGGAAAGGAACTTCTTTCCTTGAAACATTCTTAAATCTCACTCATGGTTTCTCCCTGATGAATCACTGAGGTAGATAGCTACACTTTTAAAAGTGTGCACAGTTTGCTCTACTGCTGCTGTTCCACATGGAAGCAGCAGAATGCAGAAACAGTGTCCTTTGTGAGCTCCTTCAAACAGAATCAGATAGTTCTCAGAAATAGCTTCCATAGCAGGATGTTCTTCATCTGGCATCAGACTTACATCATGGGAGATACTTATGCTGTGGCATAGATCAGGGAAATAAAATTTGCTTTTCATCCTTTTTAATGCCCTTTCATTTCCTACGCACACACACACACACATCCACACACCCACACACACCCCCAATGATGCTCATTGCTGATGTGCAAGTGAAGACTGTTTCATGCATACCTGGACGTACATACACCATCAGTGCCACAGGAGGGATTTATTAACATAAACTGTGAGAATTTTTTTTAAGAGCTTGTATTTAGTTCAGTTCACTGAGTTATTGCATTAGATATTATTGTTCTTCAAGACTCAGACAAAAAATATTCTATTTTCTTGAAAGACTGACTTACCTATGCCACAGTCATTGGGGGTTAAAATAAATAGTTTATCAGAAATCTTTCTCAAATATTTTTATCTTCTCATATGAGATTCTGCTCAGGAAGAGGACTCCATACCTTTGTCTGATTCATCTTGCATCAAAAGGAACAATGTGAAGGAGTCTGTAGGTTGGGTTTTACATCTGAAACTGAAGGAGCGCTGATAACCTGGCAGAATCCTTTGCACTCAGGACTCAGAAATACTGATAAATGCTAGTGATAAAATCCAAACCACACTGCAATGACTGACACAGACATTATTTTTGCAGACAAGAGTTTTATGGCACATGAAGCATTAGTCATATCTTTTAAATAATTCAAGAGAATATTAATATCCTCCAACTGCCTTGTACTTAAGAGTGACAGGTGTGTTTAAATTAACCTCTCAAAAAAACTCCCAGACTATTCAAGACATGGGTTTACTTCAGGACCTCCAAGTTTGAATGCCTGATCTTTCACTTCTCTTGACTCAGTGAAAGGGTTGATAGACCTTGTGTGGCTAGACAAGATAAAGAGCTTTTGTTCTCTTACTAATATATATTGATGGAGTCTTTTAGGAGGAAAAGAGCAGGAGTAAGTTTATTTCCCAGCTCACTTGTGTTAGTATCGAGTGGAAGAAGTGGTAATGTTACACTGAGTGGTTTAAAAATGCCATTAGGATTTAGTCTGCCCGTAGTGTTTGCTGGTCACTGTCAGGGCACTACTGTGACAAATGAAGGGTTGTTTTTTTTAACTATGAAAATTAATGTACTGATGGAGATAGTGGGGTAAGAAAAACTCATGTGACAAATGCTGCAAAGGAAGCAGGACGGTATAATTTTCAGAGCAGGTCTGTCAAATCAAGAAGCAAATGAGGGGGACTGAGACCATAATCTTACTTATGGCATACACGTCTCAGTACTTATTGTCTGCCTATGTGCATAACCTCCCTGTGGACTGTGCAGCACCCAGATTTCTGTCAGGCATCTCTTTGCAGTATATGGAACACAAACATGATTGTGAACAGTAGCTCAAATTTGGTGATGTGTGAAAAGTGCACATTCTGGTTGGTTATACTCCCAGACATGTGTTTGTGTAGTTTCAGTGCTGTATGGCCTTTTTTATTACTGCAGCTGAACCAAAGGATTGCTTTATCTAACTGTCATGCTCTGGTTCTTATTTCTAGAACAGATAGATAACTTTTTTTTTTGTTACCTGCAAGGTGGGGAATAGGAGTATTGTTATATCTGCTTTCCACAAAGATTAAGTAAAACCTTAGCTAACTCATCTCTCTGAAACAAAACAAACCAAAAAGACCCAACCTTCCTTTCTCAATTATCTGTCACCTAAGTAACAAGAGACATGGCTTTTCCTTGTTCATTATAATGTGCTACTGCTAAGTGAAGCAGAATACTAATATCTAGGTTATGTTTGCTTTGCCAGACTTTTTGCCACTCATGAATTTGAGCAAAAGTCTGAACTGTCCACTCAGGAAAGGGTACGAAGAACAAGTGATCAGACAGAAAAATCTTTAAAGAACCAGGGATAAAAATAATTACCAAACGACCACTTCAAAAAGTGTCTGTGAATTTAAAATATACAAGTACAGTTATAGTTATTTACAAGTATCCACAAAATTATCTCAAGCAAAAACCTTTATACTAGAGGCCAAATGCCCTGACACATAAAATAATTGTGTCCCAGCCTGGATTGTTTGACAGTGGCACAACAGCTCAATGTGTTGCCTTGCCGAATCTGGCTGCATGACCCCTTCACCCCACAGGGAACAACTGCCAACAGCTCCTTGGCAGCTGTGGTCGGTGCCCGTTGTCCTAGAGCTGCATGGTTTTCTCAGGCCCTGGGAATGCAGCCGTGAGCTTCCAAAAGTCCCCAATGCCCTTGCCTTGCCTTCCAAGCTCTGGGACGCAGCTCAGGATCTTCTACTCTGTATCTCCAGGGTAATACTTTTATTTTTATTTAAACTGTGAATTTGAAAAGAAAATAAAATAATTGTTTAACTGTCCCTTAAGGATCATTGTAATCTTCTGCATTTGGTCTGTGTTCTGCTCTTTCAGGGAGACAGGGGGAGGAATAAGGAAGATGTTGCAAATCAGTAAATGCAGTAAATGCTTTGCAGACAGATAGTCATGGTTTGCATTAGAAAGTTGACTTTGAACGTATGTTGCAGCTTGGACAGGAATCTAATGTAATCGACAGTGACAAATGGTGATGCATTATTCAAAGAAAATTAGTATATATCTGCAAAGAGAGGTGGTAAAGACTTTAATGCTCAAACCCACTTCTCATTTCAAAAGATCCTTTATTTTTTAGGCAAACTTTTCCAGTGCAGTTGCAGCTGTCAGTACTGACAAGGTTGAATTTACTAATTCGTATGTTCCACTTGCACTCTGTAAAGAAGCTAAATTGCCCAGTGAAAAAGCTTCCCGTTTAGATTTTCTATTTAAATAGACATAATTATAATAAAGGGGTTCCTCATTTGCAATTCTAGCTTTGATCTGTCCAAGACTGTGTCTAGAATGAGGAAGACAGAAAGAGTAAACACAAAGAATTATAGCTATTGTTGAAACAAACATGCTTTTTTATAAATCTGGTTTTTCTCATGTAATTTCTTTCTTATAGCCCATAATTGCTGAAATATTTTGTCTGCTTTATATTTTTTTTCTCATTTCTTCTGTGTCTGTCTCTCCATGGCAAGTAACAGGTGCTAGTTTTACTTTAGTGTTTTGCATCATAGGCTTGTGTTATTGCTGAGTGGGTGACTGATATTGTGGCACACAAGGGGTTAATTCCAGCTGTAGACTTTTGCATTTCAGGAGTCAAAGAATGATTTATCCAATGACAGGAGCAGATATCTGTCCCACATGTGGAAATGCACAACTCAAGCAGGTCCTAATGTCCCAGGGCAAACAGGAACTCAGGAACAAGAGAAAAACCTGCTTTTAAAAAAATCCAAAACGCAAGAGACACACACTGTCTGCAGGACCACTCTTAGGGATCCAACTGTATCACACACACATGGAGGTCGAGACAAAAAAGCCTGCTTAAACTTGCAAGAAAGGACTAGAATATAGCCTTCTATTGTCCAAGCCTATTTCCACACCCCTGTTGCATTTCCAAACAAATGATGCTTAGCTTGAAAGTGGCTTTTAATTCACTGTGCCTAGATCCTAAATGTCTCCTATAAGAAAAGCTAGGAAGGAGCCAAAATTCAGATGACCAAGTAGGACATCTTGTGAAATCCTTGTTTCCTGGAAGCAGTTTTATAATCAGTGGGCCTTTTTGGATGTTAGAAATGGTTCTTTATTGTCACATCCAGACTAACATGACATCAGTAGTTTCGCCATATGATGTCTAATTGAGAGTATTGTCAATGGAAAGTTGAATACTCGGCATCATAAGTTGCATACTTGGCATCATAAATGTTTTCTTTCATATCTGCTGAGTTTATACTATGTAGCTTTGGAGTAATTTCTTTTTGTGAAATTTAACTTACCAAAAGCCCCTTAGTGAGCTCAGAGTGCCAAGGTGATGTGACCCCAGCTTGTCAGCTGTCCCCAGGCAGAGGCTTCTTTACATTCAGATTAGTCTGCCTACAGAGACACGGTTTCTTAAATACTTGTCAGTTTTTTGCATTAAATGTAGGACAGATTTACTGCAGAGTTAAACTAAATGTCTCTGACATATGTAAGAATAAATTGTTTAAGAGCAATATGTATGCAATTCTAACAAAAAAATGATGCAGAGTGATTTATGAGAATGTTTAAACATATACCAAGCTTTAACCTAGATCTGATGTGGTATTTAGGCCTTGTTTACTTCTGTACTTTGGGTATACTTCACTATATCCAAAGTAAGCCTATAATTTGATCATATTGATTAAAAAAAATATTTCAATCATTATTCATAATATATCAATTAGAAATGTAAAACAATTACTTTAGAGTTGTGTAGTGGTCCATAGGATGTCACAACTACATCCCTGACCGATCAGAACTTCAAGGACATCTGAATATGAATGCATGCTTCTATTCATGCTGAAAAATACAGGGTTTTACCACTGGGACTGAATGAAAATCTTATCTATAAGTAACAGTATTCCTAAACAAAAATCAAACAAAAAAAGGAGTAGAAATGTCTGCTTCAGTAGAAACCAGCTGATGTCTCAAACAAATATTAGTATTTTTCTTCATATGCACATCAAAGTTCAGTGACAGACTTCATTCTAATCCTGTATTTGCTTCTGTATGTATCTTTACTATTAAGTGGATGGAGTACCATCCACTCTTTCTCTACCATTACACTTCCATCCTATGGGGAGTTCTTATCAGTTGATTACCTTCCATTTCTGATAATAGCATACTCCCAGAATCCATCATATACATAGGAGCTAAGGTCAAGTTTCCTTTCCTTAACCCTGCTGTGCTGTGGAGCATGCACTGAGATGCAAAGCCCTTTTATTTTGCTTCATTTGATTTTGTAGGACTGAACTCTGAGAATTTCTCAATAATGTATTAGCAGACAAGCTCAAATATTGTTCTGCATTTTCCTGTTGGCCAATGATTTTATTTAGCTTCTCATACGCTTCTTTGTATCACTACGAAACACCCTTCTCTCATTATCTAGTAATTCAATCTGATCTATTGTCATTCCCTTTTTCCTTTTTAATAATATCATTAAGTCAGCCCAGAAATCAGCTCATAAAGTATTTGTATGCTCCTACTTTGATTATATGAACACAACTTTTTATCTAAGAGCAAGAATTTTTGATAAGGTCTGTAAAGTAGTATAACTCTGAGATTTTCCTAAAATAAACGTTCAAATAATGGCTTTTCTTTGATTCATCAGTTAAGATTCTTACTGAAATTATCTGAGATCAAGGCATATGATTACATGCAGACATCTGTAGCAGCATATAGTACTTCTTTCTCTCCTCTTCCTGAGTTTGCTGCTTTCTCCCTATCCAGGAAACTATAAAGCAAAGAGAACCTTCATTTTATTTTTTTAACATACACTTCTACATCTCAGGAACCTGGTGTGAGGAGGGACACGTAACCTGCTGCTACAACCCCTGCCATCACTCCTGAATGTGAGATCTGATCCTGGGACAGTTCATTTACAATATAGTCCCTGTGAGTGGGAGGAAAGTACCTGATGCTAACTTGAGCAAAGAGCATTTTCACATTGTGCCTGAGACCTGGTGGAAAGAAAATGAGAAAAATATGCTTGTGTCAAGATTTGGGTATCCCCTGCAAGAAGCAAAGTAGTTTCAAATTTTTCAGTTTTGTTATTGTTTGAAATATGAACAAGGAGAGCGAAAGGATGTTTTACAAAAGAAGATTTCCAGTCAGGTTAAACAGACAGGACTCCCACCTCCCACCAAAAGCATTCTTGGTCAGGTTCAATATATAAGCTGGATCAGGGAATTAATGTTTCTTTGGTGGATGAAGAGCGGTAGAGATTTTGTGCTGGCCTTCTGCATAATTTGAATTTCACAGATTAGCGTAGAAGAAACTCCTAAACTTGGGCCAGGAGCTAAACTTTGGGTTTCAACAGAACTGCTAACTAGTACTAAACAAATTTTTTAGAAATTCTCTTGCTTAGACTTCTAAAGAAGAAAAATGATTTTCTGTATAATTTTCAGATGGCAAAGTTCATTTTTCAAAATAAACTCACATGCATATACACAGTAACAGTTTACCTTAGTTCTGTGTATTTTTGTAAAGGCCCTGATTATCTCCAGTAAATATGACACCCATCTCCTTTGACTTTGCCTTTCTTAAAGAAAGCAACTCTATAACTTCCAATACAGCTGCCTAGAGCTTTATTTATTGTAAGATATTTGTGCATGTGACAGCTTTAGTCTGCTTTCCAGAATACATGTTTTGCATATACAAGGGATGCAGAGATCGCCAAGTAGTCCTCTTTCTGGCCACTAGGCTGATGTTGTGGAAAATTGATTTCCAGTTGAATTCTCCCACTTCCTCCATTCCTATATTTTGGTTTCAGAATATCAGTCCATAATTGAGGGTGAATATAAATAGCAGCAAAGGAAGTAAAGCATGGAGGCGAGAGGGCAGGTGGTAGGAGCTAAAATGGAAACAGTGAGGGGCAGACAACCATACACATACAGTTATACAAGCAGATGTCTGGGTATAGTCCACAATCTCAGGATCTTGCTACATAAACTAAGAGCAAAATTCAGATGTGAATGTTTTCCCCAGTGCTCTCCCCTTATATACTCAAACTGAGACTTTATAATTTTATTTCAGCTTGAATAGTAACACAAGTGAAAGCAATCCTGACTTTGCAATATTGATTAACTCTGTGCTTCAGGTGTTAGCTGAGATTTTATCTCTCACATCACAAGCAGGTAGTATAGCTGTCAAAATGTGGATGACGAGAAATACTTAACTGTTCCTTTAAAATGGAATTGCTTTGGCAGAAGAGAAAGAAGTACTTACAAAGGAAAATGGCTTTACCTTAGTGTCACACATCCTAGCACACTTTACTAGCCACTGAGCTACTGTGGGAAGCTGTTTTGTTCATATGAGTGTGATTCCAAGAATATTTTGGTATTCATGAAAGAGTATTTTTAAAGTAATAAAGTTTTGACTAAAATCTGTTTATCAGCCTTAGTGAGGATAATCTGAAAGACAGTCTAAAGGTCTTAGGAGGATGACAAGAAAAGCACTGACTCCTGAGCATCAAGTAATCAAAACTTGTCAGTATAAAAGATTTGGTTTTGTAAGAAAAAGGATCTTTGCAGTAGACCTGAAGAAGAAAAGGGATGAGCACAGACTGTAAGTTTTGGCTACAAAATAAGATGGCTAAGATTTTCAGACATGGGCAGGCTCGAAGTGTGTTAGAATAGAAGGAAGAGTAGAATCCCGATGGTGACTGTAAACCGTTCAGTGAACCTTCACTTCTGCACCTTGTGCACTGGATAAATAGATTCTTTCTCTTATACTTTGCCACAGAGCCAGGTGTTTATATCTCCTGGGCTGGAAGATGAGAAGTACAAATGTCAGCCCATGTAGTGGAGTCTACATCGTTCCATAGAAGAACAGTTCCCTAGTAAGAACAGTTTAAGATGGTTTCTGATTTCGTATGATGATAACATTTATGTAGAGGTATGCTGGCTCAAGGGCACAATTTCACTCATTTAATTTTCAAGGTCTTGCCCACATACATAATTCCGTGAAATAGCAAGCAATGTAATAAAAAAAGATTGCTCAGGTATTTAAATTATTATTCTTTAAACTGTTAATATTTTTGTTTCTCTAAATTGTTTTGAAAGTGTCTTGAGTTCTATAAAATCTTGTTTCCATGAATCAGACCTAGTAAAAAGCTGATCTTGATATATTTGCATATTGCCTTCATGCATTTAGACTATATAAAATATTACTATTTACATTTTTAACAGCATTCTGTAATACTTAGATGAACTTTTCAGGTATGTGAGATTATTGCAACAAACCAAAAGAGTACTAAAAAAAAATTCAAGCTGAAGAAGTTACCAAATTCATAGGTTTAAAATGGTGCCTTAGTTGGCTCTGAACTGTGACTAAGAATCGAAGTGGATAAAAATCACCTAAATTTACCCTCCCCCTTAGTCAGCAGTAAGCTTCATAGGACCCTCCCCAAACCAAATAAGGCCAGGAAGAATGTGCTAAGCACTGAGTGTGCTAAGAATAAAGTTGAGCCAGGATGGATAAGGTTACTTTGAACTCTATATTTCATGTTTTCTGACATACCTCCCCCAAAGAACTGCAATTATACTAGCAAGGCTGCAGGAGCATTAAGCAGTTCTTTGCCAGTTTGTTTGCTTTTTTGCTGCCTTTCCATGCATTCCTGTCCTGTTTATAGCTGGGACTTTTTACTTTTTATTTGTAGTGTGCACGGTTCTAAGGATATTAGAAAAAACCATGCTGAAGATTCACCATAAGGCATGGCTATTTTTGTCAGAAGCTGATACTTTAAACTGAGCTTTAAGTGTTGCCTCTGGAAGTCCTTAGTTTGTTCTGAGAAGGCAGGAGTCTGCAGAGGAGACAGAAGGTTCAGAGGGGCACAAAGAAGAAGGAACAGAATTAGAAAAAGCAGAGGACCTTCCTCCTCCTCATTCTGCAGTTCCTGCAAGAGTCAGCAACAATTATATAAGCTTCCACAGTAGATCTTGACCTTTTAAACAGAGTATCTCTTACCATCATCATCATGGCCGAGATTACAGCAGAAGGTACAGTAACTATTTTCAAGTATAATTAACCAAAAATGGTGCATATTTTGGCAGTGTACATGATCAAATATGATTTGTTGTTTTTAGCAAATAACTCACTCCAGGATCATTTCATTTGTTGGATTGCTTTCTACTTTTCTTTCTTTTTTCTTTTTCATTCTTGTTGCCATTTACTGAAGCTAGATCTCCATACACCTCTAAAAATAGTATTAGCCTCATTTGCAGAATAACACTGCTTAGGCAGTTCCAATAGAGTGATATAAGAAGGGGAATGTCTGAACATCAAGTGGTACTACCCTCAAGCCTTTGCTCAGGTAGAGCTGTGGTGGTCCTTTATAATTGGAGATTTGCCAGAGTCAAAATAACTTATTTTGGTGGCCCTGTTTTTTCCGTAAGAAGCACTGAGGGTGAGCTCTACAGGAAGTTACTGAATGGTAAAAGATATCAACTCTGCAATTCATATTCAGGTAAATGTCTAAAGGAGTCAGTGAAAGTTGTGCTGAATTAGTACCCCAGAGCTAGGCCTGCAAGAATGAAAGGCAATTGTATTAACCATGAAATACGTATTCTAAAATATGAATATTTCATGTGCTTTAATATTTTCTCACCATTCATATTTAAATAACATTTTAGATGCATAACAATATTTTATCAACCACAGTCAGACAGGGAATGTATTTAAAATGCAGCCTTCTTTAGACTTAATACTAAATATTTTAGTTGAATTTTATTACAACTCTTTTTTTTGTCAGTGTTTACCCAAATTTAATAATGACTCTGCAAAAATAAAAAAAAAAAAAAAAAAAAAGCTTTTAAACAGTCTCCTGAAAGTTATTTTTATTCTGCTTGTCAAGGTTATATGGCATTTCAGTGTAGGAAATTTGCACTTTTCATCCTCCATTTTTCATTGTTATTATTTTTAAGAGGATCTGCAGTAAGTACTATTAGAAAGTGAGCCCGTTCTCTTCTAAAGGACTGATATTAGGACTATATAAAATTGTATGACCGTCCTGGCCTGATGTCTGATGAGCCACAACAAGGTGATGTGAGTATGGTTTTTGAAATCAGCAGCTGGATGGTTCTATAATTTGCTCTGGCAGCAACTACTGCCAAAACTGGTGGCTCAGCCTGACAGCCCTAACCAAAATACTAGTACTTGATTTTTTTGGATATTCTTAACCTGGTTTGATGGAAACATTGGTTATTTCATAGCTGCTAGCAGGGAAATCTGTGAAATTCTATTTATCTTCCAAAATGAGGACATTAATACTATCAGCGTCAGAGGAGCAGTACCTCTTGCGAGGTTGCTCAAGCAAAAGAATTCCAAACTGGGAAGATTTTTAGACCAAAATTAATAGCAAAAATGAAATTTTTAATCAGTCTGGAAACGAATTTTCAGTCATTTAGAGTCTGAAAGTTGTTTTCATAGGGCCTTTATAGTGGTTTTACAGGTGTTCCTTGGCTGCAATATTGTGTGGTTTTCTCCTGTGTTTTTTTTTCTGTGCAAAGCAATAGACTTCAGGTGATAAGGGGCATCAGCTCCACAGTAATCTAACCTTCAGTATGACAAGTAAATAAGCCATATAATTAGTTCAGATTAGTTTGGTTGTGGGAGCAAGAGGTGTTGTTTATTTCTTACATTTGGAATGGACTTTGTTGATCGGCTGATTTTTAAATTCTGGACCCATGAGATGGAAATTTCACTTATGGCAGAATGCTATGAATTCAACCTGGGGCTAATGTTACCCTGCAGTTTATTTTCCTCTGGGGCTACTGCTGGTATTCACAAGGCAGATTTAAACTTCAGCAACATATAGTTTGGACAAATAAAAAACAATTAAAATACTCCTTGCTTCACACAATTCCTTTTTTATTTTATTTTCTTCTATGCTACATCCCAACCCCTGATTTGTTGTGTCTTTGTGACTTTATTAGGATTAAAGTACCTGCTCCTTGTGGTAGATATTAACTGTATTTTAGCAGCAGATCAGATAAACCGCCTGGCTCCTTGCCTATTGAGGTACCATGCTGACATGGCAGAGAGTACAGCACAACAGTGGTGCAGGCTTCAACACTGCCATGGCCAGTGTGGCTGCTGGTGTAGAGAGATGGTTCAGGTATCTTCTTCTAGCAGCCTATGTCAATGCCATGATCTATTCAGAGATAGATGCACAAGGCTGATGGGGTGCTCTGGAAAGGTCAACATCCTGGTAATGACAATGAGACTAAGTAGCCTGAAAATATAGCCACCAAACAATGACTCTGGCCTGCCTACTTGCTTTGCAAGCCACATGTGCTGCCTATTCATTTCCACAACTACAAAATTTAGTTGTGGGTATACTGGTGAAGTGTACCTGGTGAGAGACAAAAGGACACCTCTGAAGACAGAAGTTTATAAATGTCCTGAGAAAATTGGCAGGACCTAGGTCTCCTGCTGGCAAATATTCAGGAGAATATTCCAAAGCATTATCTTCAGCATCTTCATATTATATGTAATTGCAGCCACAGAAATGTGCTATTAAAATGTGGAAGTCATTAAAACTGTATACAAAAAAAGTTTCAGTACAAAGTACTGTGTCTTTTCAACAGTCTCAGGATCTTTTATTATCATTATTATTAGCAGTAGCAGTAGTTATTGTCATTGCTGCTTCTTCTGCGGTTGTTATTATTACATTTCAACTGTTACTGAGTACTCTGTAATGGCCAGAGACTTTACTGTGACCCACTTCAGAGCTTGTCTAAAAGCCATGGGTAGCTAACTATGCTACTCTGCTGTGTTTATGAACAAGAGGACTGGACTGGACTCAATGGCAGATGTGGGTAGAGCTACCACCATTGAAATATGAATGCAAAAAGCCTGGCACCTCTGAGAAATGGCTTCTACCAACGTACAACTTAATTTGTATGTGCAGAAGAGCTTCAACCCTGTCGTTGGTCTGTACTAGTCCCATCTACTGCAGGTTGCAGTACAAGGTTGATGGCTCTTCCCTGGCACTTTAGACTTCCTCGCTGGGAAGAATGAACAGACTTAGCTCTGCCTGCTGAAATGCTCTGGAGACTGTGCACTGATCTAACCTGGGGAGGTGAGAAGAGGAGAAAAACAAGGTTTCTATGCCAGCTGTTTGTCTGCCACAATTTATTTCCCAAGTGGAACAAGGGAGAAGCAGGAGTAAAGCAGAAATGCGACAAGTCACAATTTGGTCCTTATTTTGCTGCTGAGAGCTGGGCAACTACACATTTCCTCTGCCTCCGAGCAGGCTGCAAGGAGACAGGGTAGCCCTAAGGCCACACACAACTTGTCAGTTACAAAATCAAAATTAGCTTCTAGGCTTCTGTGCTTTTTTCAGGCTATTTGATAACTATGAAAAGTTTTAAAATGTAAACTATTTCAAAAGGCAGATTTAACAAGATCTGTGTGCTTGAAGATTAATAGATGTGAAACCGATTACATATGAGAAATAACGCACAAGAGCCAGAGAGTAAAACTGTAATGATTTCACGAGTGTGATGGCCAGAAGTTAACAGCAGTCTCCACTTGGCAAAAACTTTAGTGAAGTCACACCACAGGCAGGAGGGAGAGAGCTGCTTCTCATGGTAATTCATGAGTTGCTGCTTAAGGTGCTACATGTGCTGACTGAAAAAGGGGCCTAGATGAATAAATTAGATTAGATGATTCATTTTGATAGCTAAAGGCTTGTGAGCTGTTTTCTAGCCTTCCGTTTGCTATTTAAGCACTGAGTTAGGAGGTTTCTATAGAATTTATTTGCAACAAGCAAATTCGCAAAATGAAAAGATGTCTTCTTTTTCTGGCTTTTAGTGTTGATGAGGAAGCAGATGGAATACCTTATGCAGTGGGGTAGGGAAAAGACTATTTTGCCACTGACTTTTTGAAGGAGTCAGTCTGCTCTTCTTTAGAAGTCCCAGGTAAAGTTAACATCCTAATTACCTAGAGAGACAAAATGACAGAAAACCCAGTGCTGCCTGTAAAAAAATAAGTCTCTTGGGGCAACTGATGCTCCAAATTCTCACTGAAATACCTTAAAACTTGGATTCCTCTATGCCGGTGGGCCTGGACAACTGAGCTGATTAGTTTGGCTGCAGCCTGGCTGCTTTCTCATCACCTATTGAGTGTGAGGCCAAAATTGTTAGCTGAAGTTTTATGTTTAGGAATATGTGGACAGTGTAGCTCACAGCTGGTATGTGATCTATATGTTCAGTTGGTGCAGAGAATCTCTGATGTATCGTTACTTTAGGTAGTCCCTAAGAAGATCGGCTAGGTGTGGACAGCAGGAAGCCTTAAAACCAATAAATCAGAGATTTAAGCTAATGAATTGTGTTGCTAGTCCATGATAGCCACCAGCGTAGTTATCTCATGTTTATGTGTATGCAAATGGATGGATCGTAGATTTGATTATTTATTCATTTTAAAAAAAAAAAAAATTGTGCCCATAAGTATCTGAAACATATTTTAAGGTTACTTACTTAATGAGTAGCATTTTCAAGTTACTGGGGTGATCAGTTCCCATTGATTTAGAAATTAAATCTATGTGACTACTTAGATTCTCAAACGTCCCAGTCCTTATCTTCAGGTACCTAATCCTTTAAAATCACCTAGTCTCTAAATATTTGGAGTGCGTTTACCCACTGCCTACAATGTAAACACTGAGTAAGAGGTGGATTCATGATGCTGTTACTGTTCTGCCCTGAGTAGCAGAAACTGGCTTAGTTTAAAACATGTTTCATAATACAGGTTTGGCTTCAGTCCAGGACACAGTGATGACAGAGAAACTAGAGCTACCCTCTGAGTGAGGTCAGCTGTTTACAGAAATGGAGAAGCTTTCTTTTTCTTTCTGATGCTTATATTCTCTGTTTTCTGACCTGTTTAGAAAGATTGATCAAGTGGACCAGCTTAAACCATATTCAAAGTAGTAGAGAGTGAATTGTTTTAAATGAAAAAGATTGAAAAAAGTATTTTAAAAATACTTTTAAATCACCAACTTTAATCAGGATTTAAACCAGCAAATAAGAAACTTGGATTTCAAAACAACAATTTTAATATGTTTTGCATATGTCTTCTATCATTCTTTTTCCCAAATTAATGGACACCCTCCACACACACTGATTACTAATACAGTGTCTGAATGCAGCCTTTCTCTCTAAATTTGTGCCTTTTACGCATAGAGAGAATCTATTAAACAGCTATATGGTTCAGGAGCCATTAATCCAGATTCTTAGCTTTTTCATGGTTTCTGTTTGTTTTGGAGTTTTTTTAATGAAGAATTTTAGCTGATGCATTTCTTTTTTACTAGATAATGATTTAATTTTTACTGTGACTTCTGTCAAGCTTCATTAGGATGGAAATTGGAATTCAATTAAAATATTTTAAAACTGTTTATCTGTGTATATGAGAAAAAGAAATATTAAATAGAACCTGTTTTGGTAAGCTAAGTGATTTCTTAACCAAATATAATATTCTATAATATTTCTAATAATTGATTGGGTTTTTTAAATTTAGTCTGCATTCTACAAGAATATATAACTGACAGAGCTCATTTTCTTTCATGTAATATTTATTCAAATGTTAGAAAACAAAGCATGTTTAATATTTTTTTAATCATAATTACTTCTTGGCATAGAATAAGATAATAACTGAGTTCAAATAATAAAATAATTTGAAATTAAGACCATATTC
>JAOEHX010022629.1:0-10238 GCA_025448015.1 Bolborhynchus lineola
TAAAAAAAAAAAAAAACCCACCCCCCCCCCCAAAAAAAAAAAAAAAAAACAAAAACAAAAAAAAAAACAACAAAGCCCACTAAAATTTACAAAAAGCAAAGATTTAAGCAGTAGTGTACATTATCTTGGCCATACTCATTTCTATGTCCAGCAGAGACTGTGAAGACTGGATATGCAAACACAAGATATAAAGCCTTACATTTTTTCCAGTACAAACTTAGAACATAGTCCTAAAAGTAAAATTGGTTCGTTAACTTTGGTTTTAATATTTAGAAAAGCAGAGAATTTATTTCCATTGCTAAAAAACCAGTTCTGATTACTTTGTGAAACTCTGCAGTTAGGAATGCAAGATCTCTGTTGATAAAAATTGTAGTCTTAATTTAAAAGAGCTAAAACTTCAGATACTGAGCACCTTTGAAGTGTTTTCCAACCTTTGGAATATGAGAGCTGTCCTCTTTCATTATGACCTTTGAGTCAAACCCCAAAAGAAAGGTCACGTCCATGGGCCTGGGAGTTAATGATTTGTAGATCAAATGGCAATGCAGCTGGCTGCTAAGTCATCTTTCTTTTCAGACCACCACAACTTTTAGTGCTCATCTGACTTACTAGCTACAAAGCAGCATTCCTCAGCAAGCATATTTTCTCCCCTTTTTTTTTTTTTTAGTTTGAGTATTAATCATACTGAGTACTACTAAGCCAATACAAGTACCAGTGGAAATGATTTCTGGTTTTAACTATGGTTATCACTGTTGATCTTATTTTACAACAGAGGATGCACCTTCGCAGTAATACTCAATACGGTCTCTGCTAATTTTTAAACATCTTTGCTAGTCTTTGTAAGGTCATACAGTTAAATTCTCTAAATTCATCACTTCAAGGAATATTCTTTGTGTCTCCAGAAAGGCCAGTTGAAGTCCTTAAGTATGCTGATGGGCCATTCTTCGCTGGTATCTCCATCTCGTAGAAATCTTCAGGAGTTATTGCAAAGATAAAAATTAATCTAGAAGGATTTGCAGCTTCTTTATCTGCCTTAACTGTTAGATGTAGTGAATTGGTAAAGTGCACCTATGAGAGAATGCCTTTGGCGTACTCGTGGTGTTAGCAATCTCATGCCACTAAGAGAAAAGATATATTTCTTCAGTTATCCATCAAGAAATCAATGGATATCCACAGTCTTGCCAATGTGGATCCATGTTGTATACTAGCTGTTATTTTCAACACTAGGAATTACCTTATTGATGTTACATCATGATGGAGCTTTTTTATTGATAACACATCTTCCAAGGCATATGAAGTCATTATAATAGATCCAATAAAGTTACTTAAAAAAAAATAAAAAATCGTGGCCTGATGAAAGTGCATTTAGAGTGCTTTTTATTTTATTTTGTTTTTCTGTACAATTGCCTAAAGACTTGATTATTGACTGTGTTGGATAATCTGTCCTTGCAGCCTTCTTCCTCTCCCCTCCTCCTCCCTCAGATCCATTACTGGTTTTATATATTAATGTATTAGAAATATTTTTCTAGGATCAGTAACTGTAAGCATAGCTTCTAGTCTCATCATGCTTTTGAAGAGAGAGAAAATGATAACCTCCATCTGGTTATCATTTATGATGGAACTGTGGTAGATGGTCTGAAAAACTCTCTGCAGCCACAGAAGAACATACTCATTCCTGTCTTTAGCTCATCCAGGCTGATGTTATAAAAAATATCTTCCAATAGCCTAGCTTATGGAATGTGAACAAGATCCTTGGATAAATGAAGATGAAACTACCTTGCTTCTACTTCAAGCAGAACAAAGGCAGTGAAGAATGTGCAATTGCACCATTCTTAAATTATCTTCTTATTTATGCTGTTTATGCTGCAAAATGAGGCAAATATGCTGTCTTGATACTTTGTCTTCCATTGCAGAGGGCATAGAGTTAAAAATGAAACAAAACAAGCTAGTGAGATTGTTCTTTGCAACAGTTTAGTCAAAACTGCCTTCCTGACTGTTAACAGAATCTGAATTTTCCTATATAATGATAGTTTTTCTGAACCAAATCTGCTCAGACTTTTATTCTCAACAATTATCTTGGAAGAGATGCTAATACATATCTAATTAATTACTCTTTTAATTCATTGACTTTGAAAAGTTGAAAATAATTATTTCATAAGCACTTTGAACTACAGGCAAAAGCAACTGTGCTATAACTGTGAAGAAGTAGATTAGCTTGCTGCTGAGTTTTTACAAAGGCACATAAATCTGCAAGGGCATATCAAGATAAACAGAAGGATCTCTCTCGGGACAGATTCTGCACTAGAAACAGAGCCTCACTGCCACTGTTTACAGGCCACCAATTCAGGTGATTATTTTTTCAGGTTTTGCTTTAGGACTTGGTCTGCATGTTCTGTGTTATTTTAAGGGGGGGGCAATTTCTTTCAGTTTTTTCCAAACTTTCTCAATATCTTGTTTTGCATGAAATTCTGATGGAATGTCATTTTGACTTTTCATTCCTTTTGCCATAAGCTAATCTAATACCTAACCCAGAACAAAATTCAAGGCAGAACAAAACCAAACACATAAATCTTATAACTACCTTCACAGCTGTCTGGAAAAGCAAGAACAAGATTTTTTCTTTTTTAAGGTTATCTTAAAAAAGGCAGGGTATGTGTGTAAAATTAGAGATTTACTGTGATTTATCATTGATTTCTCAGTTGCTTCTTGGTTTTATGCCTAATGAAAATGGCCAAGGCAATTTATGCAGGTAGGATGCAATTACCCAAATTAGAATACATCCAGACATGAAAGCATCATACTTTCTGTTTCAGAAAAGGCAGTGACTACTTATGATATAACAAGCAGGAATTCTTTCAAGACATTCGCATGTCTAAACCCTAGTATATTGCATGCAAATATAAGGGATTTTTATATTGCTGCCTCAACTGCTGCTGTATTTTTGTGCTTTTAACACACTTAAGCAGAAGAGCTAGGCAGTTATTCCCCTGCATCTTAAAACAAACAAAGAAGCAAACAAAAAAATCCACTTCTGTGATAAGTTGTTCTAGATGTTTTGCTCCTCAAAGTCTTAGAAGGATTTATATAGCTCAGACACATTTAAGTACATGACCACCAGATTTGCATTTAAAAAAGCCATTGGTGTAAAAGTATGTTCATATCAAAAGAAAATATTTCTTCATACCTCAGTCTTGTTGCAGTTCTTTTCTGAAGAACCCAAACAGTATATAAATACTGAGTAAATTATTCTAAAACAGTATTTTTCTGAAGGTTGCTGTAGCAGATGATAGTAGCACAGTAGTCATTTGAGGTCGAGTTCAGAATTGATATGGGAAGTGAGGTAGTTGAAGACTTCGACTCCAGTATTACAGTGAGTTACACTCATCAAAATCTACATGCTCTTGAGCCATAAAAAAAGAAACACTGAAGTTATATGAGAAGGAAATTCTCCACTTTTGTCATGTTTACTAAATCTATGTATTTTAGTGATTTCTGCTAGCTGGATACTTTCCATGAGTTTCTTTGGTTCACCTTGTGCTACTTTTCACGCTGTATGCCAGTGTGCATCATTAACAAGTGAATGTGAAGCTGAAGCCCAAGTTGATTTCACATATGACTGAGGGCTGGAAAAAACACACAAATCATATATTTTCAGATTCTTTATATGGGCTTATTTAGGTTTGCTTAGATCCACTTCTGAATATTGCTTCCTGAACAAGTGTTAGTTCTGGTTTATAAAATTAAAAAATCTTCTGTAATCTTAGGCTTTTTTTGAAGTTTAATTGAAACAAATCCGACCTATGCATTGTTGCCTTACAAAAGTGCATTCTTAACATCATGATTTTAAACCTGTGCAGATTCCAGTAGTGCAGCTTCTGTTAGTTTGTATGTTTTCATGCATGTAATTAGTGTGGCAGGAAGAAAGAGATGATTTTGTTGTTTAGTAAAGACCTACTTTGGGTTCGTCTGACTGAACTTGAGAGTTTGATGGTGAAATGGCACTTTGGAGAAATGCCATATAAAAATAAATCATTATGAAATAAGCTTCATTTGTCCTTATCTGTGGCTCTTCAATCCTATTATGAAAGACTAATTAGTGCTAACGCATATTTTGGAACTTTTGAAACAGTGGGGTTTCCCCTACTCATACATTTAAAGTTCATTAAAGTCCATTCATCTGGCATTTTTTTTACATAACTGAAAGATAATATGGCAAATGTACATTTTGAATTTTCTCATGGAACATCCATCCATGGTATCATTCAGATGTTAAATCTTTCTGAGAGTAATCAAGGTGATTTCATTAGCAGTACTCATTTGTGGAAGAGGGGAAAAAAAAAAAGAACATATTTATCTTGAGTTACATTTGAGCCTTAGTGCAGTTATCAGGTTTTTGTTGTCATTGTTGTCCTTAATTATGAAGTGTTCGTTCTAAACAACAGACAAAGCAGCCAGTAGCATTAAAGACAGCAGCAGATTGACTAGGCTGCTAAAGCCAAAGAAGACAAGTTTTGGATGTTTCAAGCAGGCAACCAACCTTTGGATAGCCCTTTGCACTTGCCAATGTCCTGTGCAGCAATGGAGAGCAGCTACTTCTCAGTCTTCCACTTTCCAGTCTTTTTCAAATGGCTTGTCCTGCCTGTCCTATTGCAGCCTAGCAGCAGACTCTCACAATTTCCTTTCACATGCTATAAAGCTATGGATGTCTTAAAGCTAACTTACTGGGAAAAATAAGAAGACAGGCAGAAATAGTGTCAATGTAGACAAAGGTGTAGAGGATACTGACACTGTCTCCAGCACAGGTCAACTGACATGATAGCCATTGTGTACTCCAGTGAGTCTCCAAAAGTCAGGACCACTGAATAAAAGCAAACCTTGGGAATGGCCCCTGGAACTTCTTAACCTCTGCACAAATACTGGGTATCACTGCTAGCTGGTGTGGTGACTGTTTCATATCCTAGTGCGGGCACAACCTAGGAGAGGAAGAGTAACACAAAGGTGGCTGGGGAAAGAGAGAAAGGGGAAGACATCTCAGGTTAGAAGGGAAGATGACTTTTGCAGGAGTGGAGCAGTACCATTTTTTCATTATCCAGACCTTCCTCAAACCAGACTCTAAGCTATTTTACTCCCCTGCCAACATTGCCTCACTGATCTCAATGACCATTTCAGTAATCTTCTGAATTCAGAGCATCCTGACCAGAGCATACTCCTATATAGTTGTGATAACATTTTGTTTGCTTGATTGTAGTTATGTAAGGTATGTTTTAAACATTTAAATACTATTTTCCTGAAAAAGATGATAATTTCTTTTTTAATATTCAAACACATTACATTGTTTAACTGTCTAGTTTTCACTTAAATCAAAGGGAATTATATATCTAAACACTTTGAAGATCTGAAGTTAAATCTAGAAAGATTATTAAAAATGTAGGGCTCTGTGGTACTTTAATATAGGAGATAACAGAAATCCAAAATGCTGAAAATGTATAGGCTGGGTAATTTGCATCAGATGACCATTTTCAGAAATAAGTATTTGGGCAACAAATGTCTACTTTCAAAAATATATTTAAAACCTTTTGTTGAACATGCCACTGAATTTGTTGTAGATTGGATAATTATCTTTCATTGTCCTTACATTAAAATCAGCTGAGCTTCATTCAGCTTCTTGACATCTAAGTTTTGTAACTAAGTTCTTTATAAAATATTAAGACAAAAAACCTGAAAGTTTCTTAGCTCCAGAACTTGGACTGTGGCAAATTTAGAGCTGAAGAGGTTGAAAACTGTACTCTCATGCTTAGTGATATTGATGGAAATATCATGGGAGAATTGAGGTCATGACACTGCTAGAGCTTCACACGTATACCAAAACTGACAAGTCTGAAGACTTTCTTATTCTTTCTGCAATATCCTTATGTTCTTCCAAATACTATGTATAATACTATTAAATTTCCCTCTCTAAAATTAGTATCTAGAAAAAAATTAAAATTGTTTTCTTTTTATTCTTTTTTGATGTTAAAACATTTACCATGGAACACTAATGTTCATAAAAAGAATATGTAAGGGTTTGAGGAAATTTGTTGGGAAAAAAATAATTTAAAAAGGTAAGGATAGTAATATCTTTGAATATACAATTTATGAAGGAGTAGCAATGAAGATCACTGGGATTGTGAAAAACCCTTCTGAGTTAATATTCCACTTCTCTGAAGAAACAAATCTAAATAAAAAATAGAGTTAGAAAGAACTGAAAAGCACAGAAATAATTTGACTACAAATTCAGGTAAATCTGTTATTTCAAAATTAAGCTCCTTTTTTCCATTCAGTTTTCTTATGCACAAGCCTTTTTCTATACTGTGACCATCTTATAAAAAGATTCATGCTTAGCGTGTAGAAAAGAGGCTTTAATTTATGAATTGAAGCTTATAGTGAAGGCAATTCCATAGCAAACCATTATGAGGCTATATCAGTATACTGGACTACAGGAACCCTTTTTACTCATCACTGTTTGAAAACTTCTGGCCTTTGGTGTTGCCCTACTTATGTGCTTAGACGCCATTATTAAGAAATTTTCAAACTGTTCCAGACACAGATAGCTCCTCCAACAAATTGGTGCTGTGTTACTGGGTAACAGTCTTTATGTTTTGAGAGATCTAAGAAACAGGGATGCACGAGTAGGCATGTCTTGACTCCAGGTTATACACATACCTACCTGCTGTGGCAAATCAGATCTTCTAAGGACAGAGTAATACAGTTTATGCAGTGTGGTCTGGGTTCACAGAGTGGCAAGACACAAGTTTTAGTCCTAAAAATAAATAATCTTGCTGTGCAGAAGAGTTCTTCTGCAGGGATTGTACATCCATAAATATAAATCTTTGAAACTGCTTGAAAATATAGTCAATGGACACTCTAGATGCCACTGTATTTTATTGTAATGCTTGTATCGTAATGCTTATCAACGACGTTTCTTTCAGATATTAATTAATTTTAAAATATTTTAATAGTCCTTTGGTGTGGAAGCAGAAGAGTTCACAAGTGCTTCTAAATCCTAGATTTCCCTCCTCCTCTTTCCCTTATAATGCAGTAGTCAGACATTGGAGCAACTTGAAACTATTCCTAGTCAAGGCTAATACAATCAAGGTAGCACCAGCTAACAAGGAAATGGTTGCAAATGTTATTTCCATAAAGAATTTGTTGTTGTGCTTCAGGTATTGGCAGAGACACAGGAAAAAAGTCAATAGTGGAAGTTATCTGTAACTGACCTGATGTGTGAATGGAAGGTGCATCACCAAAAAGAGGTTGCTGTAGCACTAATTACTTACCCCAAGGGAAATTCTTCAGATGTTTAGAAAAAAACCCCATGAATAGCATTATAGCATTCCGTGTAGGCTGCCACCTGAACACCACCAGTGGTAAACTCAAACATATTTCGAATAGAATTGAAAACAAAGCAACCAAACAACAAAAATGCTAGTAGTGGGTCAAACTCCAAGATGTTTTGTAGCATTGTAGGATTTGCTAGAGGTTTTTGGGGCCCTGGCTATAGTTTGGGTTTGTGTGCCATATGTGTTATTATTCTCGTCTTCGTTGGCTACAGCATGCATGTAATTTTTTTTTTGTTTGACTTTCAAGTATGAGTTTCAACAACAGCAGGCTTAAATTATTGTTTTGAACTAGGATAAATTGGTATAGTTCTGTTAAAATCTGTAGGGCTACAGTGATTTAGATCAGTTTTGCTTCTCAAAGGGGTATTTTTGATGGTCTGATGAGCTTGTTCCTACAATAATTAAGTGAAGGATGATAGCTACAAGCTGATATAGAAGCATCTGATTGCTTCTACAGAACAGACTCTTCCAGAAGTAATTTTTCAAGTTAATGTATTGCATCTAACATGCGTACAAGTTTCTTTTCATGCAAACTTTCCCTTAAATTCTAAAGCACATGGGTATTATTAAGACGTAATACTAAATGACTGAACTGCTTACCTAGTCAGCTTTTTGAAATGCAGTATTCACCAAGTTGCCCGAGTATCTTTCACGGATGCTAAAAAACTAATGCATTAAGTCATAGAAAATTCTGTTAAGCAGATAGATGTTACTATTTGTGAATTAGTAACATGGCATAACCCAGGTTTCTTAGCAAGGCATATGCAACACTCTGTATTGGGATTGATGAGGATCTCTGCTCCCAGATGTAACTGGTTCCTGTGCAAAGTCATTAAGATCCAAGTTTTGCTATTCCTGGTAAAGTATAAAAGACATTACAGTCTCATATCATTGCTAAAGTAATTCCTGAACTGATTCACATGTTTGTATGCATATTTGCCTCAAATGCACGTCAAAGTGATAAGCTTGTGCAGAATCACAAGATTTTGTTTTCCACGTGTCTTGCTGACTTATTGTATATCTTTCTCCCTAGTTAATACATACTGCATGTCAGACTGTGATACTTGGGAGTGGCAAAATGGACAAGTTCTGTTACTTCCCTGGTGCGTCAATGCCGTCTAGGAAATCAGAATCCCATTTTGTGCAGCTGCTGCATTGTACAGCAGAAACTATGCATTTTTAGTGGGCCTGTATCTCACACAACCACACAATAGCCATTTTAGTATAAACCAAAAAGCATAAGCTGTAACTGCGGATGTTTGGACAAGCCTGCGGACAGCCCAAAATGCTAGTCCTGAGAAGTATAAAATTCTCCTGTGCATAATAGCAAGATGTTGATTCCAGAAATCAATGTCAGCACCAGAACATATTGAGAAAATCATGTGAGAAAGAAACCAGGAAAAGTCTGTGAAATACAGCCAAGCGGATGAGAGAGATGCCTATTGCTAAGGGACAATGAAGACTAGCAGCCTCCTGATGTTTATGTTTGTATTTTGTTTTCCTCCTCTTCCTACTGGCACGTTTCCATATTTGAACAAACCTCTTGCCTCACATGTATTAAGTTCTGTTCAAGTAGCTGTGGCTCCCACTTTATAAAAAAACCAGCGACTGCAGTGACTTCTGTTTAACTTCTAAACTTATCTTTTTAATGGTAAATTCCCTTTCTAACCTCCACCCCCCACCCACCCGCTGTTGTCTTTTAGACACTGTTTGCTATAGGAAAAGTAATCCTGTACATGACCTTTACATTCTTCTTTATTTCTTACATAGATGTTGAGGATTATCTGGCTGAGCTGTTTTCTTCTTATTAATCTGTTTTGTCAGTTTGTCCATTCTTCAGATGTTATCTGTTCTTTTGAAGTTTCTTACTGGTGTCCCTCATATTCACTGAAGAAACAATAACAAAAGATGCAGTGAAAATAGCAGTGTAATTTATACATTTCAGCTCTTTCTTTAGACTAATGCTAGATGAATAGTGTTGTGGCCTTCTTTGTCTCTTCTACCCCCTGTTTCATACCTAGTATTTATTAAAGACTATATGGCTCAATAAGACATAAAAAATATACCTTCTTGGATTTGAAAAAATATTAGTATCTTTATTTGAAAATATCAATATTTGATTCTCAATTGTGATGGAGGACTCTGTTCCTTTTATATTTTTTGCTTATTATTAACTCTTCCTCACCATCTGTCTTCAATACAAAGGCAGGCAGATGTCTGCTGACAGTTGTATTTGGAAACTGAAGTGCTTTCCAGATTTGAATCCAGGATCTAAAATTTTAAGATCAATGCACAGATACTGTGGAGGTGAAAACTGTTGTATTCAACTGGGTTTCACCTCAGTACTACCTTGATTTATCATTCCAGTCAGTGTTTCATCATGTTCCTTTCCTAGGAAAATAGTAGCAGGCAAAATTGCATTGGTTCACAGAAGCTCAGCAAGCTGATATTTGTTTTTTGAAAAGATGTCATATTTTGAGAAATACAATACAAATATATCAGACTGATGGTGTAGTAATCCTTATCTCTGAAGAAGTCCACCCAGGAAAATGTTAAACTGCCTTCATATGTTTTCAGCATTAATTAGCATTCTGGATAGATAACTAGGAGTTTGAGCCCTTAGGTTGCACCAACGCAGCATCGTATTTCAGGGCTGTGTAAGCACAGTAAAATTTCTAATCATGTGTTTTGTTCCTCTACCTCTGGCTCTTGTAGTCAAATATCTGTCAAACAAGTCAGTCAAAAAAGTGAAACATATTTATAAAGGCTTAAAGCTATTTTCCCAAGTGAGACCATGAACCTTATGGTGTAGAATTTCAGAACAGGGAGAGATTTTATATTATTATTACTTACCTGCTGCAG
>JAOEHX010022629.1:10340-26203 GCA_025448015.1 Bolborhynchus lineola
AGAAATAAAAAAATTGATCCTCAGGTGGGTTGGCCCCAGCCATCAGCCAAGCACCCTCCCAGCTGCTCATTTATTCCCCTTTCCCACAGGCTAGGGGGAAAATAGAAAGGTGAGAAGACTGAGGGGCTGAGATAAAGTTGGTTTATTAAGTGAAAAAAAAAGCTATGAGTGAAAAATAAGGCAAAGAAAACGAGGAATTTATTGTCTCCTTCCCATTGGCAGGCAGCTGTCCAGCCATTTCCTGGAAAGCAGGACTGAAGCAAGAGTTGCTGGTGGAAAAAAATGCTGTACCAACAAACGTCCTGAATTCCTCCACCTTCCTTGAACTTTTATGGCTGACTACATCATATAGTATGAAATAGCCCTTCAGTCAGTTGTGGTGAACTGAATTCCTTCCCAACTTCTTGTCCACCCCAAGTCTACTAACCAGTGTAGCGGACTGAGATAAATGGGAAGCCTTGAACCTGTGCAAGCACTTTTCAGCAATAACTAAACCACTGGTGTGTTATCAGTGCTGTTTTAGCCACAAATGCAGGGCACAGCACCACACCATTCAGGCTGCTACAAAAAAAATGTTAATTCCATTCCAGCCAGATGCATCCCACTTCCTCATCTCCTGATGAGGAGCTGTAGTGCCTTTCTTTTTGGAGACCAGCCGCAGTAGACAGTTTTCTCTTCATTTAATCCATCCTGGCAGCAAAAGGTCAAAATTGGTGAGCATCGCTTTAGGTCAAGCACTGTTAGTGGGCAGTACTTGACTTCCAAACACTGCACCCCACGTTCCTTTCACTCATGTGTAATCAGAGCACTCCTTGATGTAATGGCAAGGCTTTTAACTGCGCTGAAATTTGGGCTTTGCCTTAAAACTCACCACTCAACCCTGAGTGTATTACTGTTGTACCTTGTGTCACAGCTTATTGAGCCACATAATAATTCTGCATGCATCACTGCTCCTCTCATACCAAAAATGCTTTGCATCCAGAGATGGCATTATGATAAAGGTGGAGTGTGTGCTTCAGGAACGAAGGTCCTAAAGGCTAAGAAATAAATTAGTAAAAGCTACAAAAGCAGCTGACATATTATATACATTATACAACGTTTTTGTGATGTATTTGAAATTCTTTTGGGAAAATTAGCCCCTGAATTCGTCATAGTCCATTTTTAAATAGGTTTGTTTCTGATAGTATATTTTAAATTCTGTTTAAACAGTTTATGATATGCTTGTAAGATAAAACAGCTTTAATCACTGAAGAGTTTTCTTCTCTCAAACCTATTAAAATTTCAAGTATTAAACATTCTAAGTCCCTGAGCCTTTGGATACATTATTTTACATAAACAAACAGCCGGTGTGCCATGATGAGATAAATTTGCATATGTTACATTCAATTCTTAGATTCTCTAGTTGCTCAGATAGTATTCTTCACTTTGCAGGATTGTCTGGTTCTACATTTTGTGTGATGTACTAAATGATTAATATGTTCTTCAGATTAAAAACTGATCCCACTCTGAAGAACTTTCTCCCCCAACTCCTCCTCCACTTACTGAAAGTAATCAACCCATGTCTTTCCTTTTCTAAGTAATTGAAGCACTTTTAATGTGAAAATCTAGATTGTCTCTATGCTGCCTCTTCAATTCTCCCACGCTACTTCTTCCTCTTTCCTAGCACTTTCAAATAGCTTCATTGCCTTTTGTTTTCAGTCTAACACCTTCTTTTTCATCTTAATTTTAGCTTGTCTGAATGCCAACTCTTTCTTCCTGATGTTGCCTTGCCTGCTAGGTTTTCAATTGCTGTGATTTCACATGATCTAGTCTTCTTCAATCTGTACTCCATGTATCTTTTTCTTCATTATTTTACAGTACTGTTTCCTCTTACTTGCTCTTCAAGTATGTATATCTTTCTTTGTCCCATTTCTGTCCTAAATTCACTTTCACATGTGTTTCAGGCCCACTTCACTGATAACTTTTTCCTCATTTTCCCACTGTTTATCCCCTATGCCATGTTTCTTTCTTTCCCTTATCTCTTCCTCCCTTGTGACTTCAGAACACTTTGGCTGGACCTAAAAGAAGATGCTGGACAAGAAGAAGGTCTGCTATGCACCTTCCAATCTCTGTGTGCAAAATGAAAGTCTGATTTTTTAATTTCTGTTTCATCCTCTAAATAAAAGTGCTTGCTCCATAGTCAAAGTCTCGCCATCAACCAAAGATTTTTACATTTCTCAGTTTTCAAGGGCTAAGAAGCATTCCTTTTTTGAAATATTACTTAGAAACAAAATGGGAAAACATCAAATAAAAACTTTTTAGAATCTGATTACAGTAAGCAAGGAATTTTCCTCAAGAAATAATAAATTACATCAATAACAGGTATTTTGGGCAACTGGAGGCCATCAGGGCAACATTTGCTTGTGTTTATATTTAGTGCATTCATTAAATATAGATTGAGGTTGCATGAGCTGCTCAGAAAACAAAATATTTAGCTGTTACTCTGATGTTAATTTGTTGTCACAGGCCCCATGTGTGTAGTGGGAAGTGGTATTACAATATTTGTTCTGAAGACCTGATAGAAGATGCAACGATAGAGAGCTCTGAAATTCTTCCTAAAAATGGCACTGGAATTCTAGCCATAGCCTGTGACATTTCTACATGGGCAAAAGTCTGCCTGCATGAAAAAAACCCACAAGCATAACAAATTTGTGACTCTGATTAATTGCACAAAAATTTTTATTACATCCAACAAGTACCTGCCATAGTGGCTGAATTTCATCTCGTGTTATGATTCTTTGTAGGGCTGTATGTGGAAAGCCAAGGATTTTTCAGCAGCATTCTCCAAAGAGTTACAGGTTTTTCCTTACAGGGCTGTAAAAACCCTTTCAGTCTAAGGATAGAAATATGTAGTCAAATGGTGTATACTGCCATTCTGAGTATTTAAGTTTTCCCTTGGCTTGTTTGAAGAGAACAGAAAGTTTAATTTCCCTTCTCTGGCTATCATAATCCAGCCAAATAATTGTATAAGCAGCTGGCCAAGACTAGAAGACATTGGCTAGGCTGAAGTGGTGGGAGCAGTAGTTCAAATGGTAATGAGCTGAGGACTGGGAAATGAGGCAGCATTATAAAGTAAGATTAGGTAATTCCTGTTATTAGTGATGGCCAGATGGGTTAAAGTTAAGTAGCCAAAGATAGCTGCTGAAGTTTGAAGCTGAAGTTTGAAGTTGAAGTTTATGTTCCACAAAGTTGAAGTTCACAGTTAAATTTAATTTGAACAGGAAGAGCAACACAGATGATAGAGAAGGCCATGGTGGGAGGAGCTATAATAATCTCAGTTTATACTGATGAAGGCATAAACAGGAATTTTAGCTATATGGAAAGCAGGAGAAAAGGTAAGTTCATGTATGATTCTTAGTAGAAACTTGCAGTACTGGCTATCTCTTCTACAAAGTACCTTCCTTGAAACCACCTTTTTTCCTGCTTTCTGTATAAGAAAATACCAGTCCAACCAGTCCTCAGTGGAAAGACGGCTAAACTGAGAAGGGGCTTTGGAAAATAAAAAAAGATATTTCTTTTTGCCAAAAAAGACATAAAATCTTTTGCTGTGTTAAGTTCAAACTTGATCACGATTCTTCCAGGAAGAGGCGTCAGAGAGATGGTCTCAGTATTATCAATCCTACACATTCAAACATAGTTCTAATGTGGGCGCAATGAGGACATTTTCTCCCTCTCCATTGACATGTAGCCTTTTAGTTTACCCTTTTCCTGTGTATATTTTCAAGATCCTGTCTGCAGTTATTAGTTTGAATATTCTCTTTCACCTTAAAAAATTTTGCTGAGATCTGCATGTGATCCAGCCTTAAAGAGCTACACTGTGTTGAAAAGCTTGTGGTAAAATTATGGTTGTAAATTTCCTTACAAGTTTGATTCTACAGCAATAACAAAGTTGAAATTTAAGTATAATTATGGAGCCTAACTAAGGGCATACTTAGAACACCCACGTATCTGTTGAATTGTCCAAACAGTTTAGAGATGTATTTAGATACATCCTGAGCTGTGTTATCTTTTCTAATAGAACTGAATAGCTTTAAATGCAGACTAGTCTACTGAGGCAGCTGGTTAATGTGCCTCTGTCATGTTCAACTTTTCAAGGATCATATTTCAAAGAGAGTTTATTTTTAAATTGCATTTTAGTCTGCAGTTTAGAAAAAAAATCAGTAAATGGAGCTAAGTAAATGCAATAACTTTTATTCTGTCAGTATTAATTTTCTACACAGTATTTGGAATGATTTCATATTCTGTTTAAACTAAATACTTTGAGTTCTCTTAGTGAAAGCATAGCGCACCTTTTGAATACATGCATTGCCCACTTTGTCTCTGTGTACTGCCACTGCCTGTATTTGCTTTGCAAAGTTGTATCTAAGCATAAAACTGACTCTGTGTGTGAGCAGATTTTCGTTTTTAATTCCTCCACAGTGAAATCTAGAGAGGCAATAATAGCTGCAAATACTGCAGCTCATTCCTGCAGGAGCTTTAATTTGAAAGTGGAAATGGCAAGCATGGTTGTCTCTTTGTTATGCGCAAGAGACATAAATATAGGATCTTGTTCAATAAAGTAGTTGAATGAATTACACAAATTCCAGGAGCTTGAATTTCTTTGAAAAATAAAAGGAATTAGATTATGCATATTATATTTTCCATGGCTAAAGCTAGCATAATTGGTGTCTCAATTCAGGAAACTGTCTTCCTGTTTTGATGTGTGTACAGTTTAACCAGTCTGCATCATGACAGTGCTAACTGTCATACTTGGAGCTTTTTATATTCTTCTACAGAAGAAAGCAATGAAGATGCTTGTTGTTTGTTTGTTTGTTTGTTGGTTTTGCTTTGTGCTACCTAAAATGAGGCCGAAAGAAGAGAAATAAAAGCAGGCAGATTTTGCTTCTGTGTTTAATCAATCAGTAAGGAAGCTATTTTAACAAAAAAAACCCACTTAACCTGGAGGGTCGTGCTTCTTGTGAAGTCAGCACTTTATTGAGTAACGCAGTGATGCAACTGCCAAAGGTGCAGTTGTGAGGAAGCGTCTTGGGCATTTCTTCAATGTAGCAGCAAGGGCAGCCCTTTCACCCAGTGTCTCAGGCTTGTCCAAATCACGTTTAATGTAAACTGGAGTGTATGTCTAACAGAGAAGAAGATCTTGTTTGAGAATACAATGAATGTGTCTAAGATTTATTTGCTGTATCTGTAGAAAAGAAGCAATTCAAACATGATGTTAGGGCACTATAAAATGAATGGCATTGCCATCCTCTGCAGGCTGACCACAGGAAAAGATGCTGTTTACACAGGAATAGTTATGTATTAAGTTTTCTTTCGCTGCTGGCAACATTTTCTGATGAGAATATTTTTCTTTTTCTCCTTTTGCCTCTGTATGACTTAGATGGTTCTAAGAGCCAGAGTTCAGTTTTCCCTCACGCTTTATGTCCTGGCTTATATTGAGGAACAGACAGGGTAGTTTATATGAATGCCATTAGAACGAACATAAACCGAATTTTCTGATTTGGACTTGGATGAACCAAAATTTGTCTATGACTGAGATTCACTTAATTAATTATTTTAGATGGATTTGGGTTTTTTTTTAACAACTCAAAGTATTAAAAAGGGAGGCAATCAGTAAATACTGTGGTGTGTAGATTATAACTGCATCTAAAAATATCATGAGTGGTGTCATCAGTGTATACTAGGTAGATCTTGTATCTGTCATAATAGGTGTAAAATTGCAAGTCCCTCACGGCAGATTGATGGTGATCAGTCTAGGGTAACAAGATTTTTGTTTTTTTTCAATATATTAGAGAAAACCTTCGAAGGTAACACTGGGAAGAAGTGTTGCTCATACTGATATTTGGGTATTTGCTGCAATGTTTTGGACCCTGACTATGATCTGCCAATGAAATACATGTTCAAAACACACCCAGGTCTTGTACTGTTGCACACAGCATTTCCAAACTCTATTTGTAATAAACTAAACTAACACTTGGGGTTTATTTTTTTCATATCCAGATCATGGATGTGTTAGGCAGGACTAAAAATGAAACTGGAGCACATACTGGACTGCTTCTCATGCAAAGTGCGTTTGACTGACTTTTGCAAGCAAAATTTAGCCACATAAGAGGTTGTCTTGATTAAAGAAACTGATTAAATATTTCTAGGTTCATTTTAACTCTTCTTCAAAGTCATTTACACATTAGCTGTATTTACATATTAGCTATGGAAAAAAAGTTGTTTACAGATTAAGACTACTACCTGTAGTCTGAGGTCTGGCCTCTATTTCATGCATTATGTCCTCATGGGATATGTTAAGAACTTTATAGATGAGAAAAATATCTTCATATAGACACAACAAAAAGTGCCTTTGCTCCTATATTTAATCTTGAGGTGCTTGTGTAGGTTATACCAGTATGATACTTGATCTTGCTTTAAGGATTCATTAAAGATACATTTTGATATAAGGAAATGTTGTGAATGGAATTTAAGAATTAGTCTGTAAGAAGGAGGTCATTTCTTTTCCAGATGCCTAGATATAATGCAAAACTCACAAGACATCTTCCATTTGTCCTCATCCATATCATTCAGGGAAAAGTAAGAGATGATTGTAGTAAGAGTCATAAGATCATGGAATTTTTAGCCTCTGGTGGATAGATCCTCATCTCCCAATGAATTTCTTAGAAAAATATTTGCAATTCCAAGCTTAATGGTATTTTTTGAAGCTTCACCACCACAATAAGAAGAGCTTCCTAAGCACATTGATTCTGAGGCAGATGTGTATCTCTTAAGCTGCTGATACTGAATTTCAGAGATGCCTCTCCTAATTTTTTAATGTTTTTTCTGCATAGGAACAAAAGACAAACTGTACCGACACAGAATGTTGACACGGAAAACTGCTATATCACCTTTTGTTCTGTGGGAGCAAAGTTATCACTTCCCTGAGGGGATGAGTCCTGAGCACATGATGGTGTGCTTAAATACGACTGAATCTGGACACTTCAGCAACAGCTTTATACATTATTCCAGGAATATTTGCCAAAACCATCTAAGGCTATGTTTAGTGGGAACTTAAGGTGCTTTCCTACCATACAAATGCTGTTCTTAAGTAATTCTTAAATACAGTTTCTACATTTCTTTAAATGGAAAAATATATATATAATAGTACATTCAATACACAAAATGACTGACTATACAGTCAGAAGTTTCTATCTATTAAGTGCAGTGGACTTGCTTCATTCACAGGAACCCAAAATCTCATAACTGGACTGTTCAAAGAAAAAAAAAAGTGAAGAAATTAGAGAATTAATTCCTTGGTATATTACTGTGATGTTGCTGTAATGTTTATTCAGGATGTACAGTCCTCAGGAAGATATTACATTGTTTTTTCCTGGTCTTTGAAAAGCAAGAGGATTGATTGTCCTAAAGTAAACCCAAGGTATTGCCATCCTAATATTAATATTTGCATTTACAGACTTCATAATCAAATACTGTTCTATAACCTGCTGTGCATTCAAGCAAGAAGAGAATATATCATGTAATGTGACCAAAATAATTTTAAGTAATTTTACATGGATTTTTTTTATGGATTGTTGATTTTTCCTGTTGTGCTCTCCTGTATCCATCAATTTCTTGTGAAGCAAATGACAACTGCGTGTGGGTTCAGAATTCAAATTAAGCCCTAATTCTGTTACTTTTTTAGCTCTATGTGCCCTAGAAGGGGGCAAAGATGTGGTCAGATTTGGTCATTGGATTGCTTTATCTTTGGCTGAGAACTGGAAGCAGTCATCTCTGAATACACTCTTTCTAATCATTTGGAAACTCACTGCACTGTCCCTTTGGTAGAAAATTGAGCAGGCTTCACAAGGAGAGGCATCTGTGTAGATTTCTTCACCTGAAATTTCCTTTAGGTCTTCCCAATATAATTTTATATGTAAATGTATGCTTTACCAATACCTGTGATAGCTTTCAGTGAACTAATTGAGCATAGAAAGGATATAGCTCTGTGCAGGTTAGTTAAACATATTTCTGTTTCTTACCTTGTAGTCTGTGCAAGGGGTCAGTGATTGAAATGGTTCTGGTGCCTGACCTAGCTTAAGCCTGATACCTTCTGTGGTCTTGAGACAAAGACATTTGTTGTTTGGGGTTTTTTTTCTGTTCTGGAGAAGGAATTGTAACAGAAGGCTGTCATACCTAGACTTTGAGAATGCATATACAGACACAATTTATTTACTTGTCCTTTAAGGCTAATACTAAAAGAAAGAAATGTGCTTTTTTTTTTTTTTTTTCTTTTACATTTTAATGATGCAGCTTAGCACATTTCACAAAAAAAGTGAGCCAAAATAAAAGAATGGAAATTGTTCCTTCTCTGGTGCTTCAGTTTCAGATATCAAGATACCAGCATCATGTGCTTTAAAGTTTCCTACAGTCCTATGAGAGAGAAAACAGTGAGATGCTGATGTGTGGCTCTGTTTAGGGAGCAAGTCTGCATTTTGGTATTTATTATTAAGCAATACTGAAGTACAAATTTCTACAGTAAATCGTAGTTATTCCTTTACTTTTTTAAAGAGTTCATTCATTACTGGTTTTAAATGGTGCTGTATAGAGGAATGTTATTTGCACTTCAGCTAAGGTTGTTAAATATCTGAAAGGGTGGCTAATATGCATTTCCATAAGTAGGGATAGAATATATGAAAAGATAAATGTAAGCAGGAAGTGTATATACATGCTAAATATGTCAGCTTACTACCAGAATTAAAACTTAAAAAAACAGAGTCTATGCTTGGTTTATTAGCTTTTGAGAACTAATTTTGTGGAAATTGGCATTTCCACACTAACTAATCAGAAACGCCTGTTCTGTAGTGCAGGGTAGTGGTTGTAGCACTGTAGATGAAGGATGCTCAGAAGATGGAGAGTATCACTGTTGTGATATTCCACTTCTTGCTGTAATTCTGACATCTCCCTGACCTAGGGAAGAGGTATTGATATGGTAGCATGTTAATGACATCCTTGGTTTATAGTTAAGCTGTCTCAGTATCTCATGATGCTATTTCATTCCAATGCAGCCCTGCTGTGCTTATGTCATGCTCAAGTAGGCAACAAATACTTGCCAAAGAGCAAAAGTGAATGTAGAAATTATTTGAGTAATGCATGACTTGCACCACTAACACCATAGCGGTAGCTTTTAATGCTTTTTATTAGCAAACCCCACTAGTTACATATTTTAATCTCTTTCTTGGAGGTTTGTTTTTTTCTCTCTAAGTGCGACAGAAAGGATGAATCCTCCAGTCCCATTCCTTCCAGTATAAGTGGCATAACTGCTTGCTCTTTTCTCACTCTTCCCTCAGCATCTGCTAATGGCCAGTTGGAGATGAGATGTTGTACTAGGTGGTTTTGTTGGGCTGAACCAATGCAACTATTATGATACTCATAGGTGCTGCATTTCTGGGGTAAGGTCCAGACTGATAGCAGTTGCCTTTATTGTGAATGTTTTTCTAAACTTTCAATAATGTCTGTAGGCTTACCTGCATAGACCTTGTTCCTTTGTGTTTTGGTATAATCCTCACTTCCACAGAGATAAAACTGATCAGTAGACTTCTGTACTGAGTAGTTCACAAGTTGCCATTTTTCTTGTGTCCAGAAAGTTTATGTTAGTTTATCAGTATTTCAGAGACAGACAGATGAAGTGATGGCACTTCCCAGATACGTGGTAGACCACCTCATGGGAATGCCATTTTTAGTCCAGGTGATGAAAATGGCATACATCGGTCATAGGGACAGAATAATTTTGGAACTGACTTCTGGGGAGACTGTTGTGTGTTTTATCGATGTGTCATTTCCTGAAACAGTCAGTGTAATTGTCCAAGGTGAAATTGCTTCTTTCCTGTGTCTTGTTCAATGGGGCTTTTTGTCTTTCCCAAGTTAGTTAGAAGAGAGCCGGCTTAGAAGTGGATTCATTTTGCCTGTAAAAATATTGAGGAGGACTTAGTGGAAAAGTTTCAACCTGTTGTGTTGTCAGGCTGTTCCTTTGAGTAGAAAAACAGGTTAGTGGAAAGGATATATAAGTCAGATAGATCAGAAATTGTTTTATGTACTGATAGTACAGAAATATTGAACAGTGTCCTCTTGGTAAGTAATACTGAAGTCTTGCATGGTAATGGTGCTTTTTGTTAAGTATGTACCTTGAAGCAGTTAATAATTTTGTTCTTTGGCTGTCACTAGTAAAATCCAATCAGCAGCAAAAATAAGCCTGGCATATTAGCCATTTTTTGACACATTGTTTTCTTCTAATATGCTGAAGTATGTGAGGGTTTGTTGTCCGATTTTATTTCTTATTTGAGTGGGTCAGGTGAAGAAAGTATTTTTCTGGTTTTCTGGAGCTCCCCTGCATATTTAGAATTGTTTAGATGGTCAGAGATTTGCATAGGGTAATCCTTTAATGATTTGTTCTTAGGAAGTAGACATCACTGTTTCATCCGAGTTCCCTCTTGAGCTAATTATGTTAATCACATAATATCTAGACTAATTATTCTCATTAATACTTAAACTGATGTTTGTTGTTATCGTTGTGAGGCTTTATTGAGAGTTTTTGTATTTTATTTTGTTTATTCAAAAATGCTGCTTCTCCTTATTTGTAAGCCTTGCTTCACTGAAACATTTTCTGCTTGTATTTGCTAGTTCTATTAAAAAGTAAACAGACTGTGATTTTTGTCATTTCTCAATCTTTCAAGTAAATTACAGCATGGAGATTTTTTTAGTATCTTACTGACAACCAGTTTTCTTATTGTTTCTCATCTGTTTACAATTTGAACTTTCCAGATTATCAGTGTCTTCTATAAATTGTGGACAGTGTAAATGAGAGTATTCCAATAAAAGTTCATTAGTATTGTATGCAATACAAAACCATTTCCCTCCTATGCAAGACAGTACTGCTTGATGTTCTCTGGTCTTTCTGCTCTTTGAGGTTTTTTTCCTCCTGTACACAGAATCCTTAGAGTAAAAATATCAAAAAGAAAAAAAAAAAAAAAAAAAAAGAAGCCCCAAAACAAAACACCCTCCAATTAATGGAGAAGCTCTGTTCTCATCACGTGTGGAGGCTGTATACCCATGTAGCCAACATTTTCAAATGGTGATTACTTATGGTGATTCAAGCTAACCTGTTTTACCTAAGTTAAAAAGGAGTAGGAACATTCCTGTGGTTTTGTAAGCTGAGAAAGCAGTAAGTAAGAACAAGGAAATAGTTATACCTTTTATGGGACAGTAACATTTTAATCCAAGTATAAAAGTATTGGGAAATGTTGGCTAGACAATGCTTGTAATCAAACACTGATCAGTAAGGACAAAAAGAGAAATGTAAGAAAATATTATATATGTTATCATTATTTGTCCTGTGCATTAAATGAGATTTGCATCTTTGGTAGAAAGTATGTGGTCATGCAGTTTAAGAGCCTGTTACACTGCATGTGCAGAAAGAAGGGATGAGTAATGTATTTATTCATGGGTGTTCTGTAGGCAAGTAGTGAAAACTCAGTTCAGCAAAGTTCTGGATACCTTGTCCATATATAATATATATGTAAAAGTTCTGCCATCTCTTTTATCTCCCAGAAAGTACAGGAAGCCCTGAGGGTGAGTTAAAATTCATCTTTTACTGTGCAGATGGCTAGCTGGATATAAATGATAATGCTATACTCTGTAAATGGATGTTTCTGTGGGTGGAAGTGAATAATGGTATTTGTCTTAACCTTACATTGACTATGAGTAAGGATTTTGAGCAAAAAGTTTGCTTGAAATTGCTCTCTTGTCATAAGACTTTGAATTCAGAATGTAAGGACAGATAAGTAAAGCACAGACATCAGTATATGATGGTAATTCAGTTTATCCCTCAAAATATCTATGATTAGATAGAGTTTTGGACTAGTTTGGTGCTTGTTTATCAGATTAATTGCAGAGGATTCAAGGAGTGTACTTCTCATGGTGAGTCATGAGTTGTAGATACTTTATTGCCCTAGTGGTCATTGGTAAATCAAGCGTATTGAAGAAGTAGCTTTGTCCAGAAATTACTTCTTCATGCTATGCATAGTGAAATGCATCCTGGTACCTAACTTTCAACTAGACTGTAGTGAACTATTTTTTTCCATGTTTTATGCATTCATGTTAAGTTACATTCTCACTTCATTCAGCAGGGGGAAGACCTAAGCATGGTTTCATTCCCATTGATTTACCACTATCCATTCCCTAAGTTATTGCTTCAGGTGATGATACTTTTTTCAGTGTGTTATAGGAGGGAGTTGTATTGCACATAAACATTGCTACCTCTGTATAGCTGCCATATACTTACTGAAAAAAAAAGTATGTCACAAATATTACTCAATACTTTGAAGATATTATTAAGCATGTAGATGGAAATTATTTGGTTCAAATTTGTGCTCACGGTTCAGATAATAAATAACAAATAAAAACCTGAAAGCTTTGGCATGAAGTTTCTTCAGTGACATTTAAAGATAAAAGTATTAGAGGAAAATTTCTCCTATAGATTACTAAAAACTGGGAAGTAAACTATAGGAGTGCTTTGACAATTTTCACTGACTACTGAGAACATCAGTAGTCTGAGAGGAATTTTTATTTTCATAAGCTCTCTGAAAAAATGGATGCATCCTAGGATGAGACAGCAGTGTGACCAAATCAGCCAACAGTATCCTGGCTTATAACAGAAAGAGAGTGGCCAGCAGGACTAGGGAAGTGATTGCCCCCTTGTACTCTGCACTGCTGAGGCTGCACCTCAAATACTGTGTTCAGTTCTGGGCCCCTCGCTACAGGAAAGACATTGAGGTGCTGGAGTGTGTCCAGAGAAGGGCAACAAAGTTGGTGAAGGGTCTGGAGAATAAGTCTCTTGGGGAGTGGCTGAGAGTACAGGGGTTGTTTAGTCTGGAGAAGGGAAGGTTCCGAGGAGACCTTATCTCTCTCTACAGCTATCTGAAATGAGGTTGTTGCATGGTGAGTGTTGCAGCATAGTGGAGTCAGTCTCTTCTCCCATGTAGCAAGTGATAGGATAAGAGGAAACAGCCTCAAATTACACCAGGGGAGGTTTAGACTTGATACTAGGAAAGATTTCTTCACTGTAAGAGTTGTCAAACATTGGAACAGGCTGCCTATGGAAGTGGTTGAGTCACCATCCCTGGGGGCGTTTAAAAAACGTGTGTAGATGTGGCACTTCATAACATGGTTTACTGGTGAACTTGGCAGTGTTAGGTTAATGGTTATGGTTGGACATGATGATCTTAAAGGTCTTTGCTAACTCGAACAATTTTATGATTCTATGATCTTTCTTTATATCCTCCTTAAGAGGAAGATATAAACCTGAAGGTTTTCCACACCTGTCAGGACAATGCCCTGAGCAACCTGATCTGATTTTGAAGTTAATCTGCTTCAGCAGGGGATTGGAGTAAATGAACTTAAAAGGTCTCTTCCGACATATATTTTTCTGCTTTTCTGTGGTTGTTAGAACTGAGTGAAGTTTCTTTCAAGGTAATGTAAAGATCTATTAGATAGCCCTGAGACTGATCTGTTTTGGCACAGGAGTGAGTGGTGGGAGTATATAGTTAATTTCTAGATCAAGTTTTCATTGCCATTCTTAAATTCATAATCAAGGAATTACATTTACAGACAATTAGGGGGGTGGGATTGTTTAGGGCTAAAACAGTAGGACTCTAGGACATGAAGGAGTAGCTGTCTCTAGGGACTGGATTTTTTGCCTCCTGTCATTTGTTTCATTTTTGCCAAGCCAGTGAAATTTGGAATGATGACAACTGTTTATTTTCTTTTGTTTACAACCCTGACATGTTAATATATTTTCTGGTTGCATCTAATGTGCAACTATACCGTATTCCTAAAATTAATATCTTTCAGCTAACTGTTCATCAAACTGCTTACAGAACAATTAATGAATGACCCTATCTAAGCTTTCATAATGTCTTTAACCGATGGTTTACAAAGAGGTTAAGGATTATATTGCAGTTTTATAGAGCGATCTCAAGGATGTGACTTGCTACTTTTGTTGCCTAACAAAAGAGGTGGAGGAAATGAACTTTTGGTTAACCTTGAAAATATTTATCTACCGTTGCAAAAAAGAATGTAAACACCATTCACAGTTACCCTCCTTTTATTGGCCTAGAAATGCTATATTCATTATTACCAATTAATAAGTGGGGAGGCCATGTGAAAGCATATTTTTGAAGATAGTATTTCAGAGTAGTTAAGAAGATCCCTGATTTTAGTAGTCTGTGGTATTCACAGCTCTAAGTTAGAGTTACACCTCCATGGTTTTAAACATAAAGCCTGTCATTCAGATGAGGCACCCCATTGCCACTGTTAATCTCTTGTTTGCACAGAAGCTGGATGACTGCTTCAGAATGAGCTTCTGTAATTCCCTGTGTGAGAGAAGTAGAACCTGTATTTCACAGAAGCCTCAGGAGCTGCATTTTATAGCAAGGGCAGCATATTCAGTGAAGCATATGGATGTACCTTTGCACAATTTTTCCTTCTTTCCTTCTCTGACTAGTGCAACCTCTTCACAAGTTTTTAGTAGGACAAGAGAAAAGAAGGTATGTGCTAGCAACAAGACTTGCTTGAATATGTTGTTCCTAGTGTTTTGGAGCTATTCCAGAAATGCAGTTCAGTTAGTGGTCAAGTGAATTCTATGGTTGATTTAATCAGTTTAGTGTAAGTTTGATGATTCCTTTGTTGCATACTTCCATCAACTGAACTTCTATACAAAGGATGTAGAAGAGAGTAACTAAAAAGACTGTCCATATGAAAAATATTAATATATTTGGCAAGGTGAAAGAATTTGGTTTATTTAACTTTAAGAAACTTAAGACAGTAACACTGTACAGTCATATAGAAAATGTCTGGAAGAGTATGGGAACAAAGATTCCCCAAATGTACTTAGGGCAAGAAATAATGGAAGGAAACTGAAGCGAGAGTGTCTGAGGTTAAATACTAAGAAACGCTTTTAAACTAAAGATTGCAAACCCTTGAAATAAATTGCCTGGGGAGACTGTAGTATTTCCATCTTTTGGAGGGTCTTACGAATAAATTAGACAAATACCTGACACAAATAGTTTATATATAGTTGATCCTGCAGCAGGGATTTAAAGGACCACTTAAGATCCATTCCAGCTGTCCTTTTCTGATTCTTTGTAAATAGAATGAATTGTACAGAATTCTCAAGATGTTTGCTGAAAATCAAGCTTTCTATATTATCTTTGTTGAGACAATCAAAAATGCCGTGTCAAAAAAATGCAATGGATTATGTGTTACATTTGGTCATGTTATGTCTGGTCATCAGTTTGGTGTTGAATGGATAGCACTACCGCGAAATAGTAACAGTACAAAGAAGATTGATGCAGCGAAAACATTTTTTTGGTGTTGAATGGATTTTGGTTTTGTTTGATGTTGAATGGATAACACTACTGCTAAATAGTAAGAGTACGAAAAAGACTGATGCAGTAAAAACATACTATAATATGTCTCAAAAATAGAAAGGATTTGACTATTTTTGTCAAAAGACATTTTTGGTTGGAAGTTACAGGTAAAAATCATATTACATTGTACAGACTTTGATTATAAGTCCCTCAGAGAGATATAAAGAGAAAATTATGATTTTTCAGTTCAAACAGCTTTATTTTAATTCCAAGCTATGTATTTTCATTTGCAAAGCACAAAATGCTACAGTGATTTTTGACACATCACAATGTGATTGATATGTCATAGAATCATAAAATCATAGAATAGTTAGGGTTGGAAAGGACCTTAAGATCATCTAGTTCCAACCCCCCTGCCATGGG
>JAOEHX010022631.1:0-5000 GCA_025448015.1 Bolborhynchus lineola
CCCGGCCCGGCCCCGTTTGCCGCCCTGTTTGTTTACTTGGCGCCCCAGCGACGTCACGTACCGGGCCGGGCTATCGGGGGCGGGACGCTGGCTGGGCTCGGCGGGCACGCCGCTCGGGCACCCCCGTCTGCCGGTATGCTGGAAGCACCGGGCCGGGAGCAGTAGGGAGATGATGTTCCGAGGGCGGAGCGGCTCGGCGGGTAACTGAAGGCTGTAAACTTAAAGGCGGCCCGGCGTGCTTTTCAGAAGTACAGCCGGACGGTAGCTGGTTGGCTTTTCGGCGTGGCAAGGAGTCGGGGGTCATCCCGCGTTCAGGATCAGTTTTGAATTTACCGGGATCAGCGCTGTCACAGAGTTCCAGATGCTGCTGTCAAGTGGGGAGAGCTCCATGCCCCTGTCAAACCACATCCCGCTGCAGTTAGCGGTGGGGATGTCTTCTCTCCAAGTTAACATGTGGTACTTGAGTTAAAGCTGTAAGTTGGTGTGGCTGAATGCTCAGGTTGCATTCACTTGCTATTGCCCTCTGTTGCAAATGTAAACTATATGTGAGTTGTGTGTCAGAGGCATGAGATACCTTGACTTCTTTGCACCTCAAACTATTCCTTCTGTGCTCATGAAGCTTGCTTTGAGCTAGGTGACAGCTTAAGAATGAGTCATAGAATAGTTAGCGTTGGAAAGGACCTTAATATCGTCTAGTTCCAACATCCCTGCTGTGGGCAGTTTTTAACCTTCTGAGGGTCTGCCTGATGTTTGGCACGAGGCAGTGTTGCATTCATACAGCAGATGAAATTGACATACCATTCCAGTTACAGGACAGGCTGCTGCTGTATGCTGTCTCCTGTCAGGCCAGTAAGAAACTCAAGATCTGGTTTTGATCAAGGCAGAAAATAAACTAGATACAGAAACACTAGCTGCTGTGTGCTGTAGAGACTTGCTGTAAAACCTTCCTGAGCATCTGCTTCCTGTAATAACCTGGGATGCTGCTGAGAGCAGAGAGAAAACAGGAGTGTTTTCTCAGTGTTTTGCCAGGGTTAGTGAGAACTTGGAATGCTTTTATTACTTCTCACCTGCTCTAAGTACATTTGCAGTTTGCATATTTGTTTTACTTTCTAGGCCCTTGAATACATGCCTATTAGAAAGTTTTAATGAGGAAGCCTGCCTGGAAAAGGTTGTCAGTGGTGCAACGATTGCAAGTAGCATACACACTGACTTGCAGTTTAGTTTAGTGAGGTTTTTTGACCTGCTAATTCTTAAGGGTATTGCTGTACAGGAAACAAAGTGTTTTGACAGACCACTTGGTAGTAGAGGGAAAACAGCATTCTTGGTAGCTGCTGGTTGAGTGTGCATTGGTGTGTTTCCTTTGCATTAGGAATTAGTGTCTTCAGGAAGAAACAGGTAGGTTTACATACCCTCAGATCTTACTGAGAGCTGTGGACGTGGGAAATGCGCATGTTGACAAATGCAGGGAGACTTCCTTACTAGCCTGTTGGAGACCAAAGCTACTAGTGGTGGTGTCTGTGCTGTGTTTAGCTAAGCCTGAAAGCTTTCCAAGTATGCTGGTGGTAAATGATTTTGGAAAACTATATGTGCTGATGTGTCTTACGCCAGCCAGACTGTGCTTTTGGAAATGTACCTATTTTACAAGCCTTTGACAGCATGTGACATTGTACCTTAATTGTTTCTTGTGCTCACGTTTGTGTTGTAACCATAGTCTGACCCTAGTTTTGCAGTGGAGCAGTAGTTAGTCAATTTTAGTAGTAGTAAACTGAAGCAGTTCATGTTATGCTGCTCTGCATGGTCAGAAGAGAGTCCATCAGAGGGCTGGTAGTTTCAGTGTTGTGTTCTGTCAGGTGCTTAGTGATATGTTAATGGTAATTGATAATAATTATAGAACAAGGTTTGTATGTTAATGATTTGTTGATAACTGTAAAGCAGGTGTTCTGTATATCAGGTAGCAAGTGTATGTTCAGTAGTAACTGCTAGAGCATCACTATCCCGCATGTGTCAGAAGTGCGACGCTGCGCCCTCTGTATGCATTCTGGTTTTCTGCTTAAAAAAATCTCACAAAACCAATGAGCAAAAAAGATCCTTAATGATGGATAGACGCAAGGGCACAAAGCATCCTTTGGATTGCCATCTGTACTGGTATGAAGCTGCTAGTTTTCCAGTGTGTGGGTCATTTTTTCCATATCGGTCCTGCGTACAGTAAGATGTCACACTAGAAAGGTCGTTTGGTGCTTTGTTGTTTATAGCTAATGGGAAAAGTCGATGAAGGGATGGGAGATCAGTATTCCTGTCCAGTAGATTTCCAGACTGTTTGTAGAGACACCTGAAGCCCTGCGTCGTTCATGGAGGTTGGGTATGTTTATCAGAAGCTGAATGCTCTTGTAAGAGCACAGCTAATTCATCAGAGTTCACGCAAGCAGCTTTAGATTTGAGAAAGTTTGACTTACGGAAGTACAGTGAGGTTGTACGCAGTTGGCAGAAATACACTTGTGTGTGGGAAGTGGAACAGGTGGAAACATGCTACAGTGGATTTTAGGTTTTCTGATAACTCTGTGATTGTGGTTGGTACAGTGAAAATGGGCAAAGCTTTGTAGAAAGCATTTTCATAGATCATAATGGATCATAGTTTTTGTTTTGAGCCTGTTGTAAAATCTTATTTATCAGTATTAGATCATTTCAGATCAAATCCTCTTTTGAATGAGTGCAGAAGCCCTGCGCCTGATAACTAGGAATATTTGATTTGTGTGCATATTGGCTTAATATGTAAATCATTAAGTGTTTCATCTTGAGACATAGTGGTTCTTGATTTACTTATTTATTTATTATGTGATGGGATGGTCATGATTTGATTTCCAAGCTTCCAGTATGCTTTTTAAGTACAAGTCAGGGTCAGAGTTACCTGCTGTACTTGTTTGTACACCAACACCGGTCCTGTGGGAAAATGTTCTCGTGATTATTGTGATTTTATTTGGATTATGCCCAGGTGTTTATATCATGGGTTTGGGTGGAAAGTTGGCCATCCAACATTTTCACTTTCTTACTGATTTCTGGAGAAGCTTACTTGATTAAACTTTGTTTTAGTTTACTAATATTGGTGTATGTCCAGTCCAGACTAGTACATGCTTCTGTTTAACTGCACTGCTTATAAATGTATTCTGCCACTGTTTGTTTCATAAGCAGTTGTGTGGAAGCTCCTCAGATAACTAAATGGAATTAATCTGGTGGTGGGTCAGTAGCGGTGGGGTTGCAAGGAAGTAGTAAAGTATCTTTTGTCACTCTTTGCAGTTTCTTGAGTTAGCAGTGTTAAGATGGTACAAAACTTTTCTGTACATGTAAGCCTTTGTCTAATCTAGCCAGGATCATTTAAGCAAGTTCTCAAAAAGGCCTGTGTGTGTGACAACTCACTGATAAACCATGCTGTTCTTTACATTAGGTAACTGGATTCATGAAGCTTGACAGTACAGGATTCTGGTTAAGGCATGTTAACAGGTTAACTGTCTTGTTTTAACAGGAAAATGTTTATCGGCGGCCTTAGCTGGGACACTACAAAGAAAGATCTGAAGGACTATTTCTCTAAATTTGGTGAAGTTGTAGACTGCACTCTGAAGTTAGATCCAATCACTGGGCGATCGCGAGGTTTCGGCTTTGTACTCTTCAAAGAATCAGAGAGCGTAGATAAGGTAGTATTAATATAGTGAAACTACATATTGCCTTTTAGGTAGCAGATATACAACACTAGGATGATTGTATGCATAGTAATTTGTATATGATCTGTTAAAGATGACTGTGGGATACAGTATATTTAAGATGCTTATTGAAATGGGTTTTCTTTTCCTGAACTGTTTTACTTGTGATGCAGTGGCCAGGCTCAGACATTACTCCCAAGGTATGGCTTTGGGTACTTGTGGGGGAGTGTATTGCAAACCACTGTAAGTGAATGTATGCCACCTGCTACTGTGAAAGTAGTAATTTATAAAGAACTTTTAAATCTTTGCATTCCAGAGCTGTAACATAAGCCCCTAGAGCAGAGCCAGTATCTTTGATAGATTTGGCTTTATTCAAGCAAAAATTAGCTGTTAACCTTTCTAAGATGGTGTTTGACACAGCACACTGATAAGCTTTCACCTTTGTTGACCTTTTGTGATATCTGAAGTACAGGGTCTTTACCTCATGAGGTTTGAGGATGGGATTCTAGACTAGTTGGAGAAGTGTTACACACTCGCTTCTCTTTGGTGATAGATGGTTCCAGGTGACTCTTGAAGGCTGTGTCAGCACTGTATATGTCAGTGGATAGTGATCAGAATCATGGAACTGTTTGGTTTTGTGTAACAAATTACTGCTGTAATCCAAGTACTCAAATTGAAGCAATAGCATTAACAGAAACTAAGTATAAAATAACTAGGCCTTGATGAAAACATCAGTGAAACATTTAGCTTGAACCATGAATAAGATCATGTTTTAATTTTCCACAGGTCATGGACCAGAAAGAACACAAGCTGAATGGAAAGGTCATTGATCCAAAAAGAGCTAAAGCCATGAAAACAAAAGAACCCGTTAAAAAGATTTTTGTTGGGGGCTTATCTCCAGACACGCCTGAGGAGAAAATAAGGGAATATTTTGGAGGATTTGGTGAGGTATGTGGTGAAATAAACTGTTTATACGTGTAGAACTTGTTTTGTCTTCACACATTTAGTAATAAAAAGCATTCTGCAAATGCAGCCTGCATGGTTGCTGCTATAAGTTCAATGGCCAGTGAAGCTCCATGTGTCTTAGGAGTCAGAATTCTAATGAGAAGGCTATTACAGGCTTTGAGTTGCATGAACTAGGTTAATGGAAGGTGGTGTTGGAATAAATCAGTCAGGAACTATTTCATGGGATGTATGGCAGTCTTGACTGGGACAGGCTTGAGAGCCAGCGTTTTCGAGCATGCTGCTTTGGTCAGTTGGGTGACATGCTCTTCAGCCACCCCAGCTGATCTCCTGTGGCACAGATTC
>JAOEHX010022636.1:0-21721 GCA_025448015.1 Bolborhynchus lineola
GATTGTTATGTCTGTAGTGTTAATGAACCAATTAAGCTGGTATAAGCATCTACTGCCTGTGCTTCAAAGGCTGCCAGCAGCGATGAAGATTGTTGGAAGAAGTAAACGACCCCAGGGACCCCCACCACATTTTTTTCACACATGTGGGGAACTTTCTGGAAAATGATATAATCCATACGTAGCCTCATGAATAATTATGTGTGCTGGGTATCTCTATAAGGACTGCTTGTGTACCAATACGGGGACACATTAGGAGGAGCTGTTCCCCATGTCTCCTGGCCCCACAATAAAGAATACCTGCTTGTCAACTTGAAAACTTGTTGGCAAGTTTGTTCCTGGAGTTTTCTCCAAATCAATGGTCGTACCTAAACAGTCATTGTGAGGAAAGAGAATATATACATATAAAAATGTAAAAAAAAGAAAATCCAAATACATGTATTTGTATGCAACACATTAAATATATGCTATATCCACACAAACATGGCAAAGCATCTTCACTTAAGCTAGTTGCCTAGTATCTCTCATGAGTCAAAGGAGTGTGCTTGGCACTTTCAGAGCACAATTCATATCATCCAGAAGTAGACATCCAAAATTGCTCAGGCGAATCATGCCCTAAAAATGTCTGTTTCTCACAGCTGAGTGGAAGGATCCTCAGGTGATTAGCTGAGATGTAAACACCTGTATTAGAGACACTTCATATTCTGTGACCTGAATCCTACCAACACTGAGTATCTCTCTCTATCACTCTCTCACACAGAGTATGCATATACATGTGTTGAAAAAGATCTAGCAGCAGGCTTTCTGGCTGTTGTCTGTGAATGCTTCTGCTGTGTGCTTCAGTAAGACACTGCAACGTAGCTTTGAAACATGGTCAGTCCTGTTTAAATAGTCTGGTTTATTCCTTGTGTTCTTATTTCCTACAATTCCTTCTAAACTCACTTTCAGCTGTTGTTCACACTATTGAGGATCAACATGTTCAGTGCATGGTCATCAAGCTGGATGAGTTTATGATTCATAGAATCATAGAATAATTAGGGTTGGAAAGGACCTTAAGATCATCAAGTTCCAACCCCCCTGCTGTGCCTTTCTTTCAGGCTTTAGAGCATTGTAGGTCAATCTACATTTCTGGAGAATGAATGGAAGAGATTTTGGCATCTAGGTGTTATTGCTTGGTTGTGATGGGGAAACAGCTAGAGCTTGCACAGCTGTGTCTGTATTTTAACGGCATGATAGACACTATTAGAATCCTCTTTACTGAGCAGTAAGTGGGGGAAAGTGGAATTTTAGTACAGTTTGCTCACTCACCTTGGATTATTCCTAGGCAATTGAACAGTCTAAATTACAGTAGAGAATGGAAACATGCATTCAGGAAATCTGTGATAAATGGCATAATACAGAGAGCTCGGGTTTATAATAGTGATTAACAAACATGTTTGGAAATGGTCACATCAATATGCCCATAACCTACACTCATTAAATGGGCTGTTGCACTTGAAATGACACTTCAGACTGGAAAATTGAAACCTGCTTGGAACACGTGTCCTGCTTAATTATGAGTTACTGAATATTCCATTGCTACTTTTTAGCAATTCTTTCTCTGAATACAGAGTCTTCTGCAGATCCTGCTGGCACAAATATTCTCTATCTTTATTTTTCAGAGCAAGGAGGGTCACTCTCTGTACTTGAGAGGCCTTTTTCCCATGTGGACATTCAGGAGCTGAACAGTATAATTGAATAACTATTCATTCAGGCCTTTATTAATTATCAGAGACATTGAGGAACAGAGAAGGATAAGGAATATTCTGGAATGCAAGAATCACCTAATACAATGGGCAATAAATACAATCCAGTAGTTATTATTTATTACTTTGAAATTCAGGTTTGGGGCAAAACTATCTGGCTCACAGAGCCTGTGATTATCTGTAAAATGAAGACAGATGACAACTCCTTGGGAATACAAGCACGATGTTTTCTCATGAGACTCAGGCTTAGAGGATCACTTTTTTTGGCATTTATAAGAAGTACAACACTGCTAAGTACAGACTAAAGGAGGTAGTAAAATATTCAGCTAACAGTTGAAGAATATCTGGAGAGAGGTTGGTTTTTGGGAGGGAAGAGGTTTGAGGTGGTCTTTCATGGAAGTCAGTGGGAGCTGTGAGCATTTCACACTTCTTTGTATTATGCCAGCGAAAATTTCATAGGTCCTTAACTGAAGTGCGTTAACTACAACAGTGTCACCACTCGCAGCTGAAAGATGGATGTGAGAATTATTAAACTTGGAATATTCACAATTCAAAGGCCTTCAGGCTTATTGTTTGATGGAATTTTGGTGCTAAAAGAAACACTCCACTGTAAATATAACATCTCACCTATACCTTAAGACTGTGAAAATTGATGTTTTCGCTATATAGCCAGCTGAAACTATTAGCCACCTCGCAAGCTGTTACAGTTCTTCGTAACAGTTGCTATATTTCTTATTCATTTGATATTTTCTTGCAGTGCTAATGCTAATGAACAGTTATGGATATATGAGGTTCGTTTGCAATTTTTAATAAGAGACGAAGAAGTGGGTAATGGAGAGTGAAAACTGAACATGTAAACACATCAGTCAAAGCAGACTCATCTCTGCATCTGACACTAGCTCTCTCCTTCTCTTCTTCATATTTATCATATCTGCTACTCTTAGGTACCCAGTATGAAACAAATCTAACTGATTCCTTCCTGTGGTGCAGCGTGGTGCACCATTAGCTGATCTAGCATGAACCAACAGCTCAGCAAGCCTTTTATCAAAGCTGATTCTCCAGTTGTACAGAAAAGGAGTAAAAAGCAGTTTCTTTTCTATCTGGCTGTGGCTTTGCAAGCCATTGAATACTTTGTGCTCAAGATTAAGAGCTAATGCACATGGTACTGATTCTTTCCAAGGACTGAGCCCTCCGTGAATAAACCACAGCCTATGGTAATCTCAGATAACAAGCACTGCCTGAAGTTCTGAATGTAAAACAGAATATAAAGCAGCTCCTTATCAAAGCCATTCTTGCCTAATTCATCTTATCTTTACATTATCAGTAAAGCTTGTTAGCTATGAAATAACTAGCTGAGACCTGAAATCATGTCCTCAGTGCTGAATTATTAATGCCTGCTGAGACAGCTTTTCTATTAACAGCTTCAGTAGGAGTAAGTAGTACATAGTTCTGGCCATTTTCCTTATTGTTCTGTTTCGTAAGTTACTGAAATAATGTCCCAGAACAGCTAATGTGCTTGACGTGATGCCAGCTCTGAAGAAGCAGCACACCTTTTTCTTAAGAGATGCTGTAATAACTTTCCATCGCACATACATTCTGTTTTTCAGTTCCCTAGTGGAACTGTCTGAGTTCTGGTTTGGAGACTCATCCAGCAGGAAGGTGTCAGCTAGGATAATTTCCAAGCTAGGAGATGATGATGATGAACTTGGCCATGTGTGCAAATAGGGTTTGTTTCGGGTTTCTGTGACCAGAACAGTCAGTTTCAGCCTCATTTCTAAGCAGAGACTCAGAACAGGATCCTTTGGCACAGGGCAGGATAGTGACAATGAAGATAAACTGTCTATGGCATAAAATGCTTGAAAGTGAGTTGGCAAAACATGTTTTTAACTGTGTCTATTCTTTGTGGAAAGCAGTCTTACCCAACAGTTTCTTACAATGTTTCCATGTCAACAGCTATAATAGGACACCATCAGTTTATGCAGTTTTTAACTGGAAAAGTACAAGGCAGAAAGTTAGACTATGAACACAGCAAAGAAAACCCATTGTAATAAATGCTTGTGGGTATCAGTCAAAAGCTGGAAATCTAAATATGTGCACTGGCACAGAGCAAGCTAGCAGAGACTCTTAGCACAGTGACCATTGTAAGAAAGAGAAAGAGAGAAGACTGCTTGGCCCCTATTACAGAGTTTTCTACTTGAAATTTTATACAGAAAAGTTAATAAAGGCATTGTAGAACAGGGCCTCCAAATTAGCTGCATTGGAACAAAGCTGAGAAAAGTGTTGAAACAGGACACAACCCTGCTGAAAAGGGCCATAGGAATTCTCCTTTGAAGTATCCTCCAGTAAAGATAAATGAGGAGGATCACTGCAAGGAAGTCCATCTATGAGAAGTGAGTTCAACCAAGTTAAGTGATGAGGCTGAGTGTGACCAGTAGGCTTTGATGACCCCTTTATTTCTCATTAGACATAGAAATGACTATACTAACCCTACAGTGAGCCTGTGAAGGATGTGGGGAATTGTCTTCCAGAGCTGGGGAGCACAAGCTCCTAAGCAGCTCCATTTGGATGTTCCCTGGCACTCCACTCTTGTAACAGGGAGCAAAGTCCTGAAACAGAAAGACCAGGTCATCCCAGGGGTCACTGGCATCCTATTGAATATATCCTGGTTCAGATGTATTCAGCTTGCACTCACAAAGTTTCCAGTGAGTGGTGGTTGTGTGGTGTTGGTCAATACAGGAGGCTGGTGTCCTAGGGAATGCAGCTCAAAGTGGGGGCACTGGCCCCAGCAGGCTGCTGTGCGAGTGCAGGACTTGCCCTGCTTGCTCCATATCTGTCCCTTGCACGCACCAGCCTCAGGAGGTGGCATTCCAATCTCTTTGAATGCGCCTCATGTTAAAAGTAAATGGAGAAAAAAGGATTTCAGGGATTATCATAGAAACAGAATCATGGGATGGTTTGGGTTGGAAGGGACCTTAAAATCATACAGTTCCAATCCCCTGCCAGAAGCAGGAACACCTTCCACTACAGCAGGTTGTTCCAAGCTCCATTCAGCCTGGCCTTGAACACTGCCAGGGATGGGTCAGCTTCCTTGAGCAGCCTGTTACAATGCCTCACCCCTCTCACAGTAAAGAATTTCTTCTTCATACATCATATCTCTGCATCTGTATATCTACATTCTGCTATGTCTCCAACTTCATCACTTGTGAAGACTCTGATTGTGGGTCACGCTTCTCTTACAAGTACTTATTCTAATTGCTTTATCTACAAATGTAGCAAATAAAGGAAAAAACAGAGCTGCCAGGTGAAGAGTTTGCCAGATGTTCCTCACTAAACAGGAACGATAATCACAAAACATTTACCCACTTCCCATAAATTCTATTCCTTTCTCTTACGCTTTTCGGTTGACATTGCAGGCAACCCCATTCATTCACCCACTACACTGTGCTGCTATAATTATCAATACACCTGCTAGCACCACATAATACCTTCTGCTGTACAAACCACTGCTTACAGAGAAGGCGTGATGCTATTTTTGCTCCCACATCTTTCTCCTAGTTGTTCAAAAGAGTCCTGGCATAGTGGGCAGCAACTGAAAGCTTTGTGAAAATTGAGGACAGAAGCAGTTTCCTGATAGCATACAAGGATTCTTTCTGTGTAATCTCTTATTTCTAACCACTTAGTTAAGCCAGGTTGGAATAGTTTTCACCTTAGTGTGTTTCTAATACTATGTCCTCTCCATTTCCAAGCAGTATCAATACTCCTTTCTCTCTGGGAACCAAAATGGATTATAAATTTCCCTTTTGAAAAGCATTATCTCTGCAGACACTTTCTCTTCTTATTGTCCTTGGGACAATTTAGAATCCAGGTAGAGGTTGCAGTGACGGACTTATAATTAATCCTTTCTACAGATAAGGATCACAGGTTATCAATCACAAAATGGATGCACAGACTAATGGCCATCAGGTGGTATTTTACCATGTTCTTGCAGATGGTTCAAAATACAAAGCCATTGTTGAGTCCTTTTGGCTGCTCCCCTCTGTGCCCAGCTAACCAGATTTTGTCTGTCGAGATCCATGAAAATGCTTCAGGAACTGTTCCTCCTAAAGAAGTAATTTTTATATTTGAAAAATGTCTGTAGTTTCTTCAAGTATTTCTGTATAGGAAACAGGTATCTGTGTGAACTCATCTTGAAAACAGACTAACTGAATCCAAACAGAGTCAAAACCATTTTTAGTAGCACCGCAGGAAACATGGTGCAAGTGATGTTTCTAACATGGTTTTGTAGGTTGAAAATGCAATCACCCTTTCAGTCCAAGCACTGGAAGTCATTTTGTCCTTTCTATACTTGTAGTCAGAGTATTGCCACATCCACAGAGAGCTGTTGTGATAAGAAGGCACTGCTGCAGGGAAAAGCTGTGAATGTAATGTCCTGTGAGGTGCCCTGGAAAGTACATTTACTCTCTTGAGTTATTCTGCCCCAGTGTCTCATCCAGGAATGAAACTAAGGCAGATTTTTATGACATCCACTTGTTATTAATTTAATAGCAAATTTATCATGATATTAAATAACTTAGATTTTAATCATAGAATAGTTAGGATTGGAAAGCACTTGAAGATCATCTAGTTCTGCCCCCTCTGCCGTGGGCAGGGACACCTCACACTAAGCCGTGATTTCAATAGTATGTATTACTGTTGTTTAGCATGTTAGTGTCTGGTCCTGATTTCACACCTATCCTTCTTTACAGAATAAAGATGAGCTACACTACCATTAGCACAGTTGCAACTAGGTTCCTAAAGCTTCTATTAGAGTTATGAGGAAAAGCATGCTTTCAGTGCATAGCACTTTGTCAGATCTGATTCACGTTGGTTTCATTCTGGCTAAAGTTAGCTTCAACTGAAGTGCAATGAGAATCATACAATCAGAATCACAGAAAAGGACCTTAAGATGGTCTAGTTCCAACCTCCCTGCCATGGGATGCCTTCCACTAGACCAGGTTGCTCGAAACCCCATCCAACCTGCCCTTAAATATTTGTAGGGATGGAGCTTTCACAACTTCCTGGGACAAAGTCATCAGTCTTTATCCTGGTTTCAAATCAGAATCATAACATATTCTAGGAGTAATGATCAGAATCCTTCCTTCATCACTGATATTTGCAGTCTTGTGCACTTTAACAGATCTTTCAGCAAAATTGAACAGTACCTGATATTTCATCTTAAGTCTCTGAAAACCTAATCCTCCACTTTAATGGTAGAGTGTCAGTAAGAAAAACACAGTATCAAGTAACAGGAGTGGACCCTTACACATGTCATATCAATTTCTCTGTTGGGCTTGCTGTCCAGCTGGATCTAGTGGTTACTCCTAGAAGGTGATGGGTCAGTTTGAAGTCCACAGCTCACATCTCCTGACACAGTTGCAGTAGCCACAAGCATCCAGCACAGGTTATAGAGCTTCCATGCAAAACAGAAAGGAAATGTGGTGGCCAGGTGAGTTTCACTGGGTTTGTGGCAAATAACTGTTCTTTCTTGTAAATCTGTTCTCATTCAGCAAATGCCTGAGAATTTATTTCATTATCTGAATGATGCCTTTTTAGATAGGGCAACAAGTATGACTTTTTTGTAGCTGCTGGATTAATTGTAGTTGTATTATTGTAGATACTGTATTAGTGTAATAATCTTTTGTTTTCTTGATGCTTTAAGGGTTGTGTATTTTTAAAGGCTCTTTTAGTTTAATTTTATTGGTTTTTGCTGCTAAAATTCAGAAAATGCTTAAACAGATCATCAGAAATACGGGAATTTCTTTTATATTCCTTGTCATAGAATCATAGTATGGTTCGAGTTAGAAAGGACCTTAAGACGACTAAGTTCCAACCCCCCTGCCAAGGACAGGGGTGCCTCGCTGTTGACCATGTCCTCAGTAATAGATTTATCTGCCTTTGTCTGCTGCACAAATAATAAACATTCATTTAGCAGTACTCACCTACACATTTCCTTTAGGAATGAAGAAACAATTTTAAAACTTTGGATTAAATTCAACAGAGAGCATTGCCTTTTGTTGTTTCTTTTACATTTCTTTTTTCCCCTGGATTTCTTGCTCTGGTGGTAAGAAATCTGGAGAGAAAGGTGTAAAAGAAACAACAGTCAGCAGACAGGATATACTGAAGGTATGAAATAATAGGCAATTTGACTGAATTAATGACTGGAAAATTATCCTGCTGAATGCAAGAACCATTGCTGAATTTAAAGCCTGTAAAAGATGAGGTTGTTTTTCTCTTAATAGAGTGTGAAAGAGTTGAATGGTAGGTGCTTCTTAAGCTATTTTAGCTTTATTGTTTCTGTATTGCCATCAGGCACTGGACAAACATAAGATTATTTCCTTTTTAATGCAGACAGTGTGCAGAAGGGTCAGAGTTCCCTTTCCCTAAGCTTTTTAATTGCTATAGTTTCCTTGATTCAGTGCAGCAGCTCTTAATTTGCATTAAGCCGAGTAAAAGGAAAATGCTCACTTGGTTTGTTGGTGTTTGGATTTTTAAGAAGGGACATTTCAATTGTACTCATGTTTCAATGATGCTTTTTTAGGAAACTATATAAAAGTACTACATCACTGCAGTTGCACTTTTAGTGTTCCAGCTATGGAAATGCACTACATACCCCAGCATGTTAAAAAGAATTGCATTTGGTTTTCTTCTGGTTGCCTTGGGTTCTAAATCTATTTCACAGCTGTAGGGAATATCAATTTGGAATGGGATTTTGTTATATTTGGGAAGAGAAGACAGATAAGTATGTGGAATAATGAAAATAGTCTAATGTATTTATTTAACATTCAGTAATAATTATAGCTTCTACAAACAGCAGTAAAATCCATCTGCAGTCACTATAACTAGTGGTTAATATGGTGTGAATCAAGTCATACACCTTCGTAAGTTAGACAAAAATCTTGGTACTAACAAGAATCTTATTCCATACTACTGTTTAGAAGTGCTTGGCCTGTTTAAAGAGCACGAAGAATTTTTGATCCTGTCTGAGTTCTTCCTCCAGGAAGATATCATTCCAGAATTGAGAAGCTCAGATTCTGTATTGATTTAGGACCTAAAAATACACAGTCATACTGTTAGAGAGATATGGAGTGCTTAAGCACTATGATGAGCTGTTTGTTCATTGTAGGAGACCAACTGGAGATAAATAGATTTTGAATAAATCATTTGAGACTCTCTAAGTCACAGAACTCTGAAGAGTCTCAAACTTTTTCTGACATTTATGAATTAGACGTGTGAAAAGAGGTTGGATTTTTCTACATTGCATCCAAATTGGAAAAGGAAACTCATCAGAGACAGTTTTTCTAACGGGATCAGAAGAGTATTTCTAATGCTTAAGTTTCAGGTCAAGGTGATCAAGGCTGTGGTTGTAATTATAATGTGTCATAAACAAGAAAATCCCAAGAGGCTTAAGAAAAGTCTAATCTAGTTCCTCAGTTCCTAACTTCTGTCTCTGTCATGTTATTAAGGTACTGGAGCCATACACAAATCATCAAGAAACCATGTTGACTCAAATAAATTCCATTGAAAACTCAGAATATCCTTTCCTTTGAAAGCATATCACATACCTGGGTTTTCATCCATTTCTGTTTTGGGCAGACGAAAGAAAAGTAAAACTATGGAATTTTCCATGCTGTTGTTTCTCTGCAAATCTGTTCTGGAAACAAGCTTACTGGAACACGATCTGTCTTCACCCTTAATGTAGAGGTATAGCCTTCTAAGTCTAGTACTTTGTCATTTCAGTCAGCAAAAAGGGGATCTGTTTTGTTATTGTGTCTTTATTACATACTGAAACCACTATACTCACAAGAGAGGGTCAGGAGTGCTGAGATGTGGACAAAACCAACACTTGTGCTCTCTTTGAGTATTGCTAGAAAGCAGACTTGCTGTCATTTAGGTCAAATACTTCAGTAGGATTATCTCTGAGCGATATTTATACCAGGAGCATAATAATCTCTCAAAGTCAAACACTGGATGTGTTCTTCCTGACGTGTTTTACCTCTGCTCACAGTGTGTACATAAAAATAGGATCTTATGGGATAAAGATATTTTGAAAAAACAGCTCTGCAGACTATTCTTGGGAAAATGAAGTACCAACAGAAGTAATGCAGTCTAATTAGATCTGGGGAGGAGTGCTGTATGAAAATCTAAACACTGTTTAAATAATAATGATAGTCTGGGACTTAGAGAGTCTGTTTGTGTGAATTGCTTTTTCCCAGTGTACAGAATAATCTAATCATCCCTTATTCCAAGAATAATTGAAACTTTAAGCTGATCAACTAATTTTAGAATTTCTTTTTTGATTTCTTACCATTTTTACTGATAAAAGCAGCCATCTCTTAGGCTAAAGTTTCCTCTGCCAATATTTTGATTGACATAGGTTTCCCTAATGGCTGATTAATTGGTAATTGTGCTCAGTAAAATAACAAAGTAGATGTTTGGGTTGCTGAGCAATTGTGCACTGTAGAAAGGGGCTGTCCTGTACATTTCCTGAAGGCCTGTGAAATTGTACCTCATGCTTTAATGGAAGAAAAGCGTTTACAGTTTGACTCAAGTGCATTTGCAACTTAAAAATTACAATAATAGGATAGTTATGGTGTCTTCAGTCATCCTGCTTCTCCTATAAGCATGAAAAAGTAATGTTAGAAGGATGCATTTCCTGTTTTCTATTCCCTTCTGGGCCCCTGATGGGGATACCTTGTCTCTTGTGGTGGAAATTGCTCCTATTCCCGTTAAAGAAGGGCTAAATGCCTCCTGGAGCACAAGTCCCCAGAATGGACATGGACAAGAAGGTGGCTTCCCACAGTAAGGAATAAACATTCTTGTGGGTATTCCCTGTATATTAAAGGATGGTAGACTGCTAAATCTGCCTGGAAAACTTCCACATAAATTCCTTCTTCATAGCTTGTCCCTGTGTCCATGCTTGTACACTGCAGTTTTTGCATATAACACGGGGTGCAATGATCAAACAAATGGTAATATCTGCCTAGTAGTTCAGTTTCAAGTTGCATCTTTCTTTTCCTCATGTTCTACCTGCTTTCTATACATTAAATCATGGTCTCCTGCAAATAATTTTCCATCATGTGTTTTTTATGCTCTAATTGGTTAACATACATGAAATATACATATAAGCTGAAATCATTAACATCACTCTGTTCTGTTCTTGCTCTATCCATCTCTTTAATGTTATATTTGGATGGTTCCCAGTCTCCACATCCTTCTCCATGGTATACCACAGGTACCTTGTGTTAGATTTCCATTACTCTTTTGATGAACTACAGACAGCTTGCTCATTAATCCTTTATCTAAGAGTTCATCAGCCATGCTTTTCAGCTCTTCATTACTTCAATAGCACAGCTACAGTCATTACATTTCACATCTTCCAAACCTTCAGAGCCATGCTTTTTTTGTCTGTCTGGAATTCAGACTGAAGTGGGATTTTGGCTGTCTAGGACTCAGGCTGTAATGCACAAACCTAGAGGATGTTCACTGTGATTATAGTTACAGACATCTATTATTTTTGGGGTTGAGTGAGAAGCAAATTAGTGACACTTCACTGTTCAGCTCTTGTTCCCCAGGGCAGTGTTCTGAAATCATAGTCCATCCCTTGATACTCATTTCCACTCTTGCAGTCCAGTTGTGTATTTCAAATGAATTTTTCAAACTTAATTTGGATTCAGTCCTTGCTGTGCTTCAGGAAGAATGGGATTGTGCTCCTCTAAAAGATTATTCCATGAAGGTCCTTGCAAATAAAATGGTAATTGCAAAAATACACCTTTATCAATCATGTATTTTAATGTTCTAAGAATTCTGATTAGTTACAAAAATTATATAAAATTAATATAAAAATTATAATTCACTTGGATATAACAAAAACATCACAATAAATTCTCACCCATTCAATAAATCAGCCATTTTCTCAAGTGTCATAAGTCATCAGTTAAACCATAATTAAACCAATCTGAATGCCTTCTACTTCTCACACAAATCACCCCCCGCAATTAATTAAGTGGAATGATGGAAATGGCAAAATTTAAACTACCAGGAAACATATTTCTTCACCAAATACAAGTAATGCTGTTTCAACAGCATTCATTTCAGATTCATGTTAACTGGATACTGTAGCAAGGCATGGTAGTATGACAGTCCCCATATTTCAGTGTCCTGCTTTTTCAGGCTCTCTCAGACCTTTGTAATATAAATCTTTTCATTGCTGTCATATCACTCCTACCTTATTCTAAATCCTATTCTCATCCTTTTCCTTATGTTATGTAGGCAGAAAATAATCTCATTTTATTTGGTAAACCTCTAAGTTTTGTTTAGGAAAACTCAGGGATGAGCTGCTCCTCCTAATGGGAGGGAGCAGAATGAGCTTTGGAATAATCCCATTTAGTGACAGTCTGTGAAGGAGGTTAATGCATTTTTTTAATAGGACTTTCCCAATATTTGGTTTATTGTGCTTGCAGTAAATACTGTTCTTTACCTCTTTTATCTCTTAACTGAAAGCCTATGAGATTTCTTTCCATGACACCATTTTTAAAGTGATGTATTGATTTATATTCATTGATCTCACTGCACAGTGTTTAAGGAATTGATGTTGCCATTCAGCAACATGGCACAATCTTGTTCTCCCTCAAGTCAATACAAAATTGGTCAAATCTTGAACCACAACGCTCCGTACTGAATAGTTTTCAGTGTCACTCAAGGAGAACAGACTTCTTGGTCAAAGTAGAGGCTTTAGCAGCCTCGATGAAAAACATTATTGCTGATTGATAGGGGAGAGAAGCTTGGTACTGGTATTGTTTAAAGCATTTTCCAAGCTGTCTTGTAGGAGTAAGCAGTCCTCAGGCAGCAGGGTGAGAATGCAGAGACAGTGAGCAGAGTTGACTCAAATATTACCTGTTCAACTGATCAAAATGCACACAACTTTCATGACATGTTATGAGCTACAGGAGCCCAGCTTTGGCATCACAGCGTCTCATAAAACATGGTCTGTAGAGAGTGATCAGAGGTGCCTAACTTGGTTACAAAAAATCTGTATATAGAAAATAAAAGTGTTCAGTAGGGAATTCAGTTTTGCTGTGCTAATCAGGGAGCTTGGCCAAATGCATCCTTAATGGAGTTCCATTACAAAGCATGGCAACGCCTTTATGGTGGATTAGGTTCAATCACTCTGCCTTTTCCCTGCATTGTTGCTGTTTCAGTCAAAGCCAACCTGGAATCACTGATAACATTCAGGACAGCTCATCTGCCACTGCATTCCCAAGCCTCCCTTTGACCACCTTCTTTCTCCCAGATTTTAACCTTCCTGACCCCTCGCTCACACTGTCTTTTCAAGGAAGGGGTGAAAAATGTGCTTTCCACAAATGGCAGCCTAGTGTTTATGGCAGATACTGATATTGATAAAGATGTTGTTTATGAAGACAAGAGAGTTGTGGCTTTGAATGCCTGTTAAAGGAACAGTATGTGTATCTTCTACTTCCTCAGTCAATGGTTTGGCAAAATCTTGACTTTCCCCTACTCAGGTAAACCTCTAACTACTAGGATATTATATTAAATAGTAAATATTATTTCAATTTTTGGTTGAGAATAGCTTTTCTTTTTTTTTTTTTTTTTTCTGCATTCACTTTTGTGTATGCTTGTTAGGTATATTCAGAGCATAACAAGATTGACCCATATACGGCTTTAATGCAGTCTGAATATTTCTCTGCTTTAAATGTGAATTCCATAAATGTTTAAATGAGAGTGAGATATCCTGTTCATAAATACATGATAGCAAATGTAGTCTAAAATACTTGGTCTACTGAAGGGAGTAGGAACTCTATATTTTGCAGCAAGGCCTTGGTGCTTCAAATCCATCTGAGTACATTTTAGGCATTAAAAATATTCAGTCTGAATCTTATTCTCAGCTTTGAGTAACTGGTCAGTCTCCAAAAGGTTTTGTCATAGGCTGTAATCAATACTCTTTTACCTTACTTTACTTCAAGTGACTACCAAAGAGGTAAGATTAGAAATGGTTCTGATTTTCAGGATCATATGAAGCTTCTGAATTGTGATCATCAAGAAAGTCCAAGGCAATTGCAATCACAGTCATAGCTGCATCTAAAACAAGTCACATGGGATTTTATGCTGCTGTATTGCTCTCAGAGCTTCCATTTTCTCCCAAAGAAACCCTTAAACTAGCAGGATATTTTAAAGACAATATCAATGATTAGCAAGGAAGATATAGTTAATTTGTGAGTCTCATTCACATTAATGAATTCATGTTGCTCCAAAATTGGAATTCCAGCTGCTGCAATGTGATATGCTGGATATGTCTTTATCTACCAAAAAAATATGTTATTTCTAAAAATATGTTACTGTGGCACAATTCTTTGGGTATGACTTTGTAATCCAGATAAACTTGTAGCCCAGCTGGCACCCAGGGCCTTGATTGCTCACACCGCATGGATAAGACATCACCAGGTTTAGTTGTTTTTGCATGACAGTCTTGTAGGCTTTCACTCTAAGAGATCCCCATACAACCTCATGCTACATGTTTTGGACAAGAGCACTATTCTTGTTGCATCACTACTCTTGCCATGCTATAAGACATGATCTGTGAGGCTATGACATACTGTTTTCATTACTTGAGTGGCCTTGAAGAGGAAGAATACCACATTCATCAAGTAATTATTTCTCAGGGCCACAGGATGTGACATTGGCTTAAAGCAGTCCTCAGCCCAGTGCTAAGTAGTGTGGATTGTATGTGCTAGAGGGGAGTAGCCTTGGATACTGAGGTTGCAAAACAGTTGGCAGTAATGAGCACTCTCTGGCGCAGATAGGTCTAACTGTGTAAATGCATCCTTTTATAATTAACTTCTTTTAGTAAAAGTGTTCAGATTTAGAAGAGATCTTCAAGACAAATGTCTCAGACTGAAGGAAATTTGATAGACGGTGAAACCATACATCTGGGTTATGCTGATTTAGAAATGTCAGGGTATTTTTACATAGATGTCAAGAGTTTAAAGAGCTGCTTCCCCCCTCCCAGTTCATTTCACATATGCCCAACACTTTCTGTTCAACCTCTGCCTTGTGAGGGTCAGTTTCATGGCATTTGCAGCAAAGATGTGCTGTTGTTTCTAATCTTGCTTCTCTTCAAAATTCCGCAGACATTGCAAAAAGCCCAGCAGCTGTTGCTTTAAAATGCAGATAAGTAGGATGCTATGCCACTCGCAGGTGCCATCATTACAGACCCCTGTTACTGTTTTCTGTCAGCTAGAAGTTAATCACTTCATTTTTACCCTGTCAATCATTTAGCAGGAGACAAGAACAAAGGTATCTTTAGGGTATGCATAGCATCCTTTTTCTCCAAAGCATTTTTTGCATCAATGTTATGATGATTTTTCTCTTATTTAGTTTATTTTGAGGTGTAAGCATATAAAAATATTCCTTAATAAATATCTTTAGATGTTGCTTCTTCAGCATTTATTTAACATCCAATTTAATAGTTTCTTTTCTGTAGAAAAGAAAACATTTTTACTAATAACATTGAGACACACTTTCTGGGAAATTTCCTTCTGCTCATATCTTTACCCAAAGGCAAAAGGATTGTAGTGGGAGATTTTCTCTAAAAATGAGGAATATTTGGATTAACTGCAGAAAGAAATATGGTGCTGTATGGGGACATTAGATGTACTCAGCAATTTTGTTAAAATCCTAATATTACTGTGCTAGGTTAGAAAGATGTGCATGCATCCACCATCTTGTAAACCTAAAGAAGTAGGTTTTGCAATTATTGTATACGATAAGTCTTGTACAAGTAAAATTGTGTCTCAAATAAAAATGACATTGTAGTTTTTAATGAAAACAATGAATCAGTAAAATCTGTGATTTAGAAAGATTTTTCAGGCCCTTAAATGTGTGATGTGTTTTCAGTCCTTGTATTCAGTGTAATCATAGAATCACAGAATGGTTAAAGATTATCTAGTTCCAACCCCTCTGCCAGGGGCAGGGACTAATCATGCAACACTGCTCAGTAGTAGAAAACCAAAAGACAAATGGGGTTTCATCTTGAATTCCTTAGCTGGTTTCCACAAATATGGAAAGCTGTCTTTCCAGCAGGTTGTCACAAGTTAAATGACTCTGTTTCAAGTTATACAGATCAAATCAAAGCCCCAGTGATGTAGGGTGAATGTGTGAAGGTGAACATGGGCACCAAACTCAGCAGAAACAAAGATTCTTCCCATCCATTATTCTGTTTCAAATAGTACCTGACAGCAGATATTCCAATACTATCAAGTAGCCTTGATAGATATTTCTCTTCTTGGGAAGAATTTTTTTAGACCCATTTTAATTTTCAGACTCTACAACATCCACAGGTTAATTGCATCCTGTATATTATCTGTTAGCGGTTAAATTCTGATACCATCCATTTCTTGTATTGTGAGAACAGTAAACAAGTGTCCCCTATTCCCTCTTTCCTGAAATTTGTAATTTCATTAACTTTCATTATGCTCTGGTTTTAGTCATCTTTTTTTACAGCTGAGAAGACTTACTCTGTATCATCTGCCCCTGTGAGCAAATTGCCCCTATTGGCCTCTCTGCTCCTTCCCTGCCTTTTCCAGGTCCTCTTCATGATGCAGAATCAGGACTGGCTGTAGTAGGTTTGTGTGGGTGTCTGTTTCATGGTATAATAATGATTTCTGTTTGGTTCTTCATTCATTTCCGTAAATTGTAGGTGCAGATTTGCCTTTTTCCCTACTTCTGTGCATTAAATTTTTGTTTCCCTATAAAAACTGAGAAATAGAATAGTTCCAGAAGAGAAAATAGAGAAAGTGCTTCTTCCCTGGGGAGTAATTGCTTGGCTGGTGTCTATCAGTATGTACATCTACCAAGGAGCAATATTCCCCATGCCTCGCTTTGCATTTATTGATACTGAATTTCATCAAGGATTTTACCATCCAGTCACTTGTCATTTTGAAATCCTTTTTCATTTTTCTCAGTCAGTTTTTGGGTTTGCTACCCTGATACCTCAGTGTCTTCAGTAAATATTACCTTATTTTTCACCACCTTTTCTAGATCACTTAATGGAATTCCTTTGTTGCAAAAATAAAACCTCCTTTGTTAATCTCTGCTTCCTATCCTTTAAACATTTACTAATCCTTTATTCCTAGACCACTCTATCTTTTATATTTTATGAGTAAGTCTTTCATAAGCTTTCTGGAAGTCTAAGTGTTATTCCTGTTCCATGAGATTAGTGTTCCTCTAACAAGGTTAAGTAGATCTACCTGTTACTCAAGTTAAATTAATTTGTGGTCTACCTTTAGAAAATGGCTTTGTATTTGCCACTTGCACACATTTCAGTCATTTGTCTCATCCTGGTAATTTATTACTATTCATTTTATTGATTTGCTATTAAACTTTGTCTACTGACATATCAAGAGCAGATGTTTCCATTGATTTGACAGGTCTGAAAGGCTCTTCTGTGGGTTCATCCTGCAGTTGATTGTAAATAATTCATTTCTCTTTATTGCTTTGGCCTTTTCATTCCTGAGCTTTCTTATTACACCCCAATGCCCTGTGTAATTGGTATTTAGTATCTGAATGCCGCACAATCCTTACTGCAGTTACCTTCACTATTCTCTTTTGTGGCAGGGAAATGCCATCCATCCTTACTTTATAAAGACAGAGACAGCGTCCCAAAGAAAGGCATTGGGTAAAGGATGCTGAGTGATGAAACAGTTTTGCGGGTCCTCAAAATTGTCTCCAGCTTTGAGCACAGGACTCCTAAGGGCTGATCTCACTGACTAAAAGGTATCAGCTTTAAGGAGGAAGATGAACTAGGTGCCAAGGGCTGGATTCATGTCAGCAAGTACATTGAGTGTTGGGTTACCTACAGTAGGCAACCAGAAAAGCCGAGAAGACAGAGACATGTCTGAAGCTGTGCCTCCTGTTGGTCTTTGTGATTCAGGGCTAGAAGAGACACCTTGCTGCCAGCCTTCTTTTGGTGCCCACCTCTTGCTCTAATAGGAGTTAGGTACTGCAGTTCTTTCAGGCTGGTCTTCCATGAGCTGCCAACAAGCATTTGAGGAGGTAGAAGAGGATGTCAGAGGTGCTGACAATAATGTCTTAAGGCCACAACAGCCTTTATTTGTCCTCTTTTGTACCCTCATTGTGAAAGGATTTGAGGGAGCACATACTTTTCTTCAGTGCCCCTGCAGGATACGGCAATGCAGAGCCATGCCTCCCCAAGCATCTGCTGTTCTCTGACATTGGGTGAGTCTGATCTTGGGCATAGGCTCGCACTGCAGGTTTGCTGAAAACAGACATCTCATCTCCACTGTTGCGTGCAGGAGATCCCTTTGCCTTGTCTAAAGGGAGGAACATTAATAGTAACTCTTAAAAGCAAATCAAGAAAAGGAAATATCTCAGCCCACCTCACTAAAGACCAGTAGTGCAATGGGACTGATAAATTAGTGCAGTAAATTATTGCTACAGCTGCAGGAGATACAGAGATTTTCAGATGTGGCCCTGCTGTGTGGGAGACTTGGGAAGATATTAGAAATTACCCCTCAGAGGCAGTTGCATGCTGCAGTGGGGGTTTGTTTAATAAATGACTTTCTTTAAAGAAGATAGTGCTTGTACTATTACTTAAAGGAAGAGAAGCTTGAGCTCTTAACTTCAGATTTTGAGATCATAAGGCAAAGGAATCTTTGAAGATAAATTGAGTTCTGTACAGTCTACTTTTCTCTTTTATATTTAGTTCTTTACACTGTATCTTGTACTGACTTTCTTTTCTATATATAAAAAATGAAAGTTGTTCATCACAATACAAACTCACCCTGGTTTAGAGTCTTTCCAGTAACTTGATTCACTTTATAGAGCTTACTGACAGAACTGCAGTGATAAATCATAGCTATGGAAAAGAAACATTTTGTACTTTGCTAGAGAAACAGATATTTGCTCAGTTGATGTTTTATGGGAAATACTAAGTTAATGAGATAGAAAGAAAACCATTAAAAAGATGTCATTTGTACTGCTAGCCAGAAGTTGTGTTAAAAAACCCAATGAAGTTTAATCCTATAAAGCCAGAGGTAGGAATGGTAGAGCTGAACATAAAAGATGTTTAGGCATTTATGTAGTGAAATGATTTAACAGTCACACATCTGGAGTGCTGCGGTCAATCTACAAATTTAGGCATGTATGCAAATGGTGTTCCAAAACTCCTAATTACACTATTTATCATAGACTCATAGAACAGTTAGTGTTGGAAAGGACTTTAAGATCATCTAGGTCCAACTCCCATTTGTTGCTGTATAATGCAACACAGCACTTTTAATGCTATGGCAGCTTTCAGATTGCCAAAATAATCCTGATCATCAAAGACAGCCCTTGATCAGGAGGCACAGGGTAGCTGTAGTCAAAAAAAAGTGTGATATAACATTGAGATTAACACTTACATAGAAAACTCACAGCTCCACAGTAATTGTTCGTCCATGGCCCCTGTGAGGTTTCCCAGCTCCCTGAGGTGTCTGGCAGTCCATGAGCCCATGCCTGTGCAAGATCCTGGGTGCTGGGAATTGCTCTCCCACTAACTGACTTGTGAGAGTCATCACCTACATGCAGGGAGAACCGTCAGCAATCCGAAGAGCTCAATCTGATTCTCCTTGAGCTGCAAGTTTTCCTAATTTGCCACCTGCAGACATTTCAAGTGTTTCATTCCCTTTCCGTCTGGATTGCTTTGTTCCTTTTTTTTTAAACTCTGAAAATTTTCCATGTCCTTTCTCCTTTCGGCACCAGCGCAAGTCATGCAGGCAGTTTTGGTTTCCCACCTTCTGTATCTATTTTCCTCTATAATAGTGACATCAATTTTGATTTGCAGCTACCCTGGCTCAGAAGAAAGGTCCGTCTAGCCAAGTGTGCTTTCTATGACTGTGGTTAGCAGCAGATGTTTAGGAAACACATAGCAACAGTAGACATATGGTCTGATCCTCTCCCTGTGAAACACCACAGCCTTCTCCAAAGACAGCATCCTTGCTCAGCCCCTAAATCACTCACTAAACTGCATTGCTGTTTCCATGTTGGAAGGAAAGATATATGAAGTTCCTACAGCTTGCAAATGAGGCTGTAAAATACTAAAAATGACTAAGAATTGGTCCAGGCAAAAAAATCTCATTGGTGACTTTTCAGTCTTGGCCACAAGAGGTAAAAGAAAAACATCTTTTCTTTATGACAGAACAGACATTCGTTTGTTCACTTTCTTGCTTGTTTGGCTTTGAATCTCTATTTTGTCATTCTGTGAGACAAAATTCATTTTAATGGCACAGGTTTTGTATAAGGAAATGCTAAATGACAGTGTAATTTACACTGCAGGCTTTTCTGACAAGATATGTAGCTTCAATAGATGCTTCCTTCTATTGAAGTCAAAGAGATTTCACCCTTTATGTTTAATTTACCCACCACAGGCATTGATATGGCCACGTTACCATATTCTCTGAGTACTTCACAATACTCTCCTTAAGTATTCTTAATTTAAAAGTAGGCAAACAGGTCATCAAATTAGAGAAATATTCGCATCACTTGTATCAGCCTTTCTGACTTAATGTAAATTCTCTGAATTCTTGCTTTCCCATAGGTACAGAGAGCTCTACTGTCTAGGGAGTTTAGATTCCTCTGATAATCTGTGCACTGCACCTGTTTATTTTTCTCCTGAAATACAAGGAGAAGAAAACCCTCTCAATTTATAACTTTAAGTATATGTAATCTGCTTGAAATTGGTCAGATTACTCCAATGCTAAAGAAAATTAGTTTCAAGAGCCTAACTCAAGAGACTGCTGTTACTACTTTGGCTAAACTTAGAACATGGCTTTTGATAAATGTTTCCCACATACAATTAATTGCTAGAAGGGGGTTCATGAGTTTTTTTCTGCAGGACAGAATATCTTAAAATCAAGGTGAGCTTAAGCCAGTATAGGTAGAAATTTTCATGGCAGGGGGAGGGAGAACACCACAGCTGGTTTTCCTGGAAGATTTATTTTTAGGGATTTTATTACCACAAGACTCATTTTAAATGAAGGTATTAGAAGGAAAGGTCCCAGCTCTGTTTCTTAGTGTCCTTGCTTAAATGAGGGATTAGACACAGAATGAGGAAATGTCATTATGGGCAACATCATCAAAACTCTGAGCTTCGTTCAGGGTAACAGAAAAAAATGGCATATCCCAAGTCCTAGCACAATTCAGGAGCATGGACTAAAGTGCCTGTGTTACTGCACCAGACCATCCTCTTGTCAGCCTCGGAGCAGCTTAAGGCAAATTCTGTCAATCTTAAAGCTGCTTAGGGTAACATTTTCAGAGCGACTTAGCAATTCAGAGTCTAATCTTCATTGAAAGTCAACAAAATCTAAGCTCAGATGTGCTTAATTTACCTTTAAAAATGGGACACAGGAACTTCTGATGTTACCCTTAATCCTGCTATTGAGCATGTGAGAGCCAGGGCTCCCAGTGAAGGAAGGTGTGGATAATGCAATGGAAGGAATGATGGGCTGCAAATAGACATTACTGATGATATTTTGGTCACAGTGCTTGATTAGCACGTTTTTCTTCAAAGCCTGTTTCTAATGCAGACTGACAACACGCATGTAGTGAAACCACTGAATCTAACCATTAAAAAGAAGAAATAATCACAAAGGTTTGACAGCGTTCAGGTGACGCCAAAGACCATTGTTCTTAGAATCATAGAATAGAATCAACGAATACTTAAGGTTGGAAAGGACCTTAAGATCGTCCAGTTCCAACCCCCCTGCCATGAGCAGGGACACCTCACACTAAACCATGCCACACAAGGCTATGTCCAACCTGGCCTTGAACGCTGCCAGCAATGGTGCATTTACAACTTCCCTGGGCAACACATTCCAGTGCCTCACCACCCTTACAGTAAAGAATTTCTTCCTCATATCCAATCTAAA
>JAOEHX010022638.1:0-19948 GCA_025448015.1 Bolborhynchus lineola
CACTTGGCATGGTTAAACTTCATCAGGTTGGCATCAGCCCACCTCACAAGCATGTCAAGGTCCCTCTGGATGGCATTTCTTCCCTCCAGTGTATCAACTGAACCACCCAGCTTGGTGTCATTGGCAAACTTGCTGAGGGTGCACTCAATCCCACAGTCCGTGTCACTAACAAAGATGTTGAACAAGACCGGTCCCAACACCGACCCCTGAGGGACACCACCTGTTTTTTTTCTGATCTCCTTTGAATGCTGGCTGAATGGAGACTCCAGGTGGAATGACTAGAGAAAGAGCTCCCTGCTTTCCCTGCCCTTTGGCAGCAGATGGACGACAGGAAGTCAGGAGAGTTGGCAGCTTTATTATGCTCCATTCCACAGCAGGCAAAAGACAGAGCTCCCACCCTGTTCCCCTGTCCCCCCTGCACCTCTCTTTCACTCTACTGCAGAAGTATTCAGTGTATAAAGGAAAAGGAAGAAGACACTGCAGTTGGCAAAGACCATGGAGCAGCACCATGCCTTTCCTGCCTTCCTCTCTAGGAGAGATAACATTTGACTTCTCTCTAACATTGTAAAGGCAAGTTATTCCACACCTGTCCCTGCTGTAACTTACCATACTAGCACTGCTGGGCAGTAACACTTAATTATCACTGCTTTTACAGTTTAATAAATGGTTGAATTACCAATATTAAAAAAAGACACAACTTGTCAACTGTAAATTAATGTTACTCAAATTAACTTTGGATCATAAAGAGGGCTTTTAATGTCACTCACCCTTTCAGCTTTTACTGCCCCTATTTTGTAACTTACATGCAAACTGCTGAATTATTTTATTTCTTCAATCTTTTTCAATTCTTTATTACTTAGTACCTTCTGTTGTACTTCAATGATCTATCATGCCCTGCTCTCCCAAATAAAGTGCTCTGTTTAAAGAAAAAACCTGTTCAACCTCTCGACAGATTCATTTTCCTCCCTGTGTAAGTCACACTGCAAGCCTTTTTTCTCCCTTTGCAGAAGGAACCAAACCTCTTGTATTAGTATAAGCACTTGAGCCACTTTCTTTTGCTTAGGCAAGATGTGCCTAAGCTTCCAGCAAGTTTTAAAGGTAAGATAACTATAGCATACATGAACACTGCTGGAGTTAGAAGAGGTACTCACATACTTGCTTGAAAGTTTCCAAAAAGGTCACTTCAGTCCTAGAGGCAGTCAAACCAACCCCATTAACAGCACAGTCCACTGCAGTTGGCATTATCTTTTCCAAAAGGCCACGTTTAGGTTCAGGCTACTGAATGCAGACTTCAGCTTTATTTCATCCAGAAATGCTTAACAAATTTAAACCTTTTTGTGTGCAAAGATTTCCCAAGTTAATCGCCACATTTGGACAGTCTTTTAATGAAAATGGTGCTTAACCTAACGGACAGTATTTCATCACAGGCAAACAGAATATTTCTTTCGGATTTCATCTTTGAAAAACTTCATGGTAGAACATTTTTTTCCCTGAAAGATGGCTGTAGCCAAGTACTGATGTAAGGGGTAACACATACCTGAATGCATACACAAACAAATACGAAATTACATCGTCCTGTATCAAGTGACTGCAATTAATTTCATTAAAAATGAACAAATATTTGTAAGTAGAGACAGACTTTCTATTCACAGATACTGCAGCCTGTCAGCCACGGCACAATCGAAGAACACCTGTTCTAATTCCATATACAGCACAAAGCCTAACCATTTTGTCATTCTTACTTATCTAGGGGCTCCTCATTGCAGGATTTGCAGATATGCTGACATAAAGGCAGTGAAATATTTCGAAACTGGCCTGAACACCATGCAATGAAAAAACTGGGTGAAGGCAAAAAGACAAGAAAACAACAGAAAGCAAGCAATAGAATAAGTAAGTGTGTAAGTATCCTGGGATTTTATCCACATTTTAAAGTGACATATTTATTAGTGCTGGAAAAAGGAATGAAACTCCCTGTAAACGTTGTGAGTAGGCAGTACTACATCAGGAAAAGTCCAAAATGCCACGAAGAGGATAAAACCCAAACCTACAAATATGCAAGGGAACTGAGTAAAATGAAAAATACAGAACGAGCATAAATGCAGATATGGTCAAATTAAATGTGGCTGAAAGAGCCAAATGAACAGAAGTGTGTGAGATACTTCTGACACAGAAGTTAAAACCAAGTGTGCAAATGAAGCGATGGTGAGTGGGAGCAGTTAACTGGGCATGCTTTTTATATGGAAACGCAAAAATCCACTTTTGTCACCTTTAGCGAATGACTGGTGCAGACTCATGCCACAGCAACTTTCACTTCTTTTTAATAAACTCGTATCTTTGTATTTCAAACATTGAAAAATTGCCTCTGATTTTTGAATAAAGCCAATCAGCTTCCTTTCTCCTCCTGAAATATGAAACCCAAGACCCCTAGGACAGCTATAGTGCAGTAATTTAAGAGTGATCAGTTCACCGACACAGGAGTTTGTAAGCCATCAGGGTGAAATGCAGATATAAATATAGCTTGTATTTATTACTTTTTCACTCAGTCTACAAAGGTTTAAATGAACAGAGACTTGAAGTAGCTTTTTGTTTGGCTAGGACCAAATCTTCATGTCCTCCATCCAAGTATCTCCACTACTTTGTTATTCATAGGCTCAACTACTTAATTACATCATGTCTGGAATGGGACTGTAAAATTCACAAGCATGTATAGTCTTTTCAGTCTATTTTCCTCCCTCCCCTCAATTTTTATTTCATGGTGCTACTCATATTTTTGGTAGCTGAAATAAAAAATTAAGGCAGACAGCAACTTGGCAGTAGCAGATCATCCCAAATTATTCCTCCTCTTTCTATTCAACTGATTCCATCGACCAACATGCAGTAGCTGAAAAATTCTCCTAGCACAAGAAATCCATTTCTAAAAGGGGAAATGAGAAATCATAATTTATTTCAGCACAGTATCACTAATTATCATAAACTAAATGTTGGGGTTTGGGTTGAGGTGTTTTTTTAATTAGCCTACCAGACGGCTGAAATAGATTTGAATAGAATATTCCCCCAATGCCAAAAATCAACATCTTTCATTACTGAGTTTGTTAGGTGAATCACTGCAAGATAAAAGCAAGAGAAAAGCAATCCAAATCAGTGTTGTAAGCATCCCAGTTTTAATCTGTTTCCTTGACAGAAAGCAACTTGTTTTCTCCCAAAGTCACAAAGGCTCTTCATGCTGCTGACAGCATAGATGCAAGTCAGCCTGGTGGCACAGTTCCCTCCTCAGCAGCAGAGGCAGCCATGTGCCCTAGTGACTGCTTGGTCTCCAGTGCAAACCAGGTAAAGCATATTGCGCTCACACTTCTGCTCTCTCTATTTCCTTGCACCTTTGACCAACAGGGGAAGTTCTCCTAGACCACACTGCCTAAAGTTCACTGCAATGCTGCAGTTTCACAGCTACAAAATTAAACAGACAGTTTTGGTGAAAGATGGAGAAATAGGGATACAGTGATGATATATCTGTTTCTATCTTTCGTGATATTTTCATCTTTTGACTACAATTGCCTTGCACAAGTCAAAGTTGGATGAAATGTATAAAAAAATGTACAAAAAAATGTACAAAATCCTAGGAAAAGGAAGAGAGACAACGGTGTAGTATGGCAGGGGAAACCAGCACAGGACATGACAGGAAACAGCACAGTACTACTTCAGGATTAAGTCTTTACAGGCATATAAATGCACAACTCTGGATATTCCACAGGTGAATTCTTCACCTTTTTTCCTGCAGGATTGTTCATAACTTTTTGTCTGCTCTTCGTGGTTTCCTTAGATACATTTGTAGCAGAACTCATACCCTGACAGACATAAAAGGTTTTTCATTGACGGTGACAGAGTATTACCTGGAAAAAGGAACTTCCTCTGCTTTGTCACACCTGGACGCTCATTTGAGGGATACACAGCCTGTGTTTCCTGTCTGTGTTAAGAAGATAAAAAAACCCCAAACAAATTACATGGTCCCCAACAAAAAAATCTACAGCAGCTGGAACAATTAATGAGATCCTCTCTTGCTGCTCTTAACACCAAATACTATTGCTAAGACGAATCAGTCTTTATTCCCTTCCTTGAATGTCATGTAATTGACACTGAATTGCCACACAGTTTTAACAAATGGAGAAGCAGGAAGATATATAGCAAAGGCCCTTAAATCCCCAGCATACTCCAACTACTTATTTGTCAGAGAACAGGAAGCTCTGCCTGCTGAAAGCCAGGCTATCAATTCCTGAGGAATAGGTGCCCTTAGTGACAGCAAACCCTGCTCTCATGGTTGGGTAGACAACCTTCCCAATGTGAGCCTCCATTCACCACTGGATCTGCAGCCAGGCAAGCATAACACCTCTGCTCCTCCTCATAACTTCTCAGAGAAGCAACAGAGAGGAGTTAACAAACCAGGGAATGGCAGAACTGCTCTAATTTGGGGATATCAGCCTTGCTCAATAAACTGTACTCAGCAGACACAGTCATGGGGAAAGGACACATGATATGAGATAGCAGACTGTCTCTCATTTCAGGGCAGAAGAGTATTTGGAAAGCAAAATATTAGACCCTGTATGGTTGAAGAAATAGAGGAAGGAAAAAATAATAACATTTGCCATCTCTCCCAGGAAACATGGTGGGGCCAACTATCCAAATTATGCAAGAGTATACGAAATCTTCAGGTATGAAGAGAGTCCACAAATCAAAACTTAACAGAAACTCCTCCACCCACCTTATTCCTTAAAATGGAAACAAACAATTAAGATTCAGTCTTCCTTAGTAAGCTTTTTCACCAAATAATTTTTTCCAAGGCTCAGGACAGTACAAATGTCCCTGGTGAGTTATATCTATTATCCTTTTAGGAGATAAGCAGAGAAGTTCTCTTCCTCATGCAGAGCAACACAGAAAAGGGTTTTACAATCAGGTATGCTCAGGAGAAAACACAGTGTGAAAAATACAAATGGTTAATAGTATTCCTCTCAGAGTTTTAAGTATCATGGAAAAAGAGATCAATGTATTTAAAGGTAATAAAGAAATCACAATCAAAATGCTTGTGTCTTTAGCTTATTTTATACTTTGCCCTGATTGAAATGAGAAACTTATTTTTGAGGCTGATCTCCTTTTAGTATCAAATGAATCAATCTTCTATTCTTTCCACCTAAAATGGACTCGGTAATTGTTAATAGGAGATTCAAAGCAAACAGCAAGATGCTATTTGTCATTTCTCTTTTCAGCACCAAACAAGTCACTGGCAACTGAAAAAATGGATTATACAGAGTGCTGGCACTGGCTTCATTTAAACTTCTGGCCTTTACACAATGGATGCTTTCTGATTACAGAATGGTGGACTGCATAAAATAATTTTCCATCCACTTTTGAAATTCTTCCTCCAAAGCCACTTGCCACTTTTCTTTCTCATATATTTTGAATTAAATAAGCCAGGCTCTTAATACAATTTGAAATTATGAATCGTATCTTTTTGCTAAGAAAGCTAAAAAGCACACGCCTGCAAGTTACCAATAAGCATTCTTGTTGTGGCAAAAAGACTACCTACATTAAGCTAACTACTGATGGCAGACATTTTCATGACAACATTGTCAAATAGGTTTTTATTTTTCCCTGTGTCAAGATTCTCTAGTTACAGAAACTTTCCTTCATCAGACTAATATTTAAGCTTCTATCCTGCTTTGTCTGCTATTTCTGCTCTGTCAAACCTAGTAATACCCATTTTATTGCTAAAGTCTTATAAAAAGAAACAGGTTACCCAAAAAGGAAACATTATGGTCTATCCCATTAAACACAGTAAAACTTTAAATCTCACATAAAAATAGGTCATCCAATTACATGATAAAAGTGACATTTTTTCATTGTTCAGTACACAATATATTTACAGGAAAATTACCAGGAACCCCTCAGCTGTAGCAGATCTGAACCTTATATTCAGATGCAGTCATATATTACTGCTGATAATGTGATGTCAGTGAATAGATTGGAATTTTTCACTGTCCTTTATCAAGATAAATTGTTCTGTCAATAGCAAATGGCTGGCAAGTATTAACACTCTGCACACTGTATGACTTTTCATTCCAAGCAAAAATTGTATTTAATGCTTTTGCACAAAATCTATGGCCGTGACTATCCCTATTACCTATTTAACTACCTTTTAAAAGGAGGATTTATTTCTGCAAATTAGGATCTGGGTATCAAGATGGTATCATGCATCATAAACTTTAAGTCAATACAAGGCAGGACACTTGCAGTTCAAATGGGGAAATACCTGTCTCTCACCACTTGGTCATCCAATAGCATTACCAAGCTGTGCTGGGAGCAGCTGCTCAGAGCAGAACTTTATCTTGGCGTTCTTCCACCTACACTGCCACTGCATCCCACAGTAGCAATTTGCTCATTGGCCTATTACTTTCAATAGGTATTCCAGTAATTGGCTATTTCATACTTGTAAGGCTTGAACTGGCAGAGTGCAAAGGGCAGGCAACCAGCCTGTCAGGGTCCTGCAAGCTGGTCATCCATCAATTATCATCAGCTTTTACAAGAATGAGCGAATGCTCTGAAATCTTTCTGGCTTGGATCAGCTTTGCTATGAGTGTAATTTATCCCCAAACCATGTTAAGCTCCTATATGAAGAACAAGGAGGTTGCTACAGAGTGAGTAACATGTTTGTTGATTGGCAAGTGCTGGGGCTGGAGGCAGAAGTGTGTGTGTGGGGTGTTGTTGATTATCGGAGGATTCTGCTGGGTTCTGTGGCCACCTGCTGTCCTACACCAGCTCTCTTTGCCAAGAAGTACTCAAAGCAGACAAATATAGTTTGTTTCATAAAAGATGAGATCAAAGAAAGGTCCTACCAAAAGCAGCCTGGGAAGGCTGGGCACACCTAAGCCATTGGTATTTGAGGCAAACTGTTCTACATCTGCATTTATGATAGAAACACATCTGGGAGAAAAACAGATTTAAATAATTCAGGTAGGTTAGAAAGTTACAGTGATCGAAACATTCAACACTTTCCTGCTCTATCCCAAATACATGAGGTTCCATTTGCAACAAAGTCAGACCTGAACTCTCATGTTTCCTGCAGCATTTTATTCTGCATTTTTCCATACCAGGCTTTTTTGTTACAGCTATTTAAAAAGCAAAAGGGCATACAACATTTTTGTCAGTCTTATTTCCTATTCATTAGATGTCCCAATTCTAAGTAACAACATTAATCTAAGGTGTCTGGGGCTTATTATCTACCAGCTTCTTACACAAACCCAGACAACTCCTTCCCAAAGGCCAATTTGATCTCTTGACCAGCTAATTGACAAAGTGGTCTCTCCTCTAGCAACTGCCCGCCTTGAGCAAAGAAAACAAACCAGAGATTTAAAAAAATAAACAAACTCATCTATTTTATGTGCTAATGAAATCCCAAGTACTGAAAAAAAAAAAAATGAGGAAAAAAAATCACATACGTGTTAAGAGCGACGTGATTTAGAAAGCTGCTAAGGATGTTCAAAAATCAATTCCAAACTTCAAAAAGACATGACTAAGGCTCTTAATAAATCCACTTCCAAATGGATCTAAGAGTTACACATCCTTACTAGTTGAATAAATGAAGTGACACTGAGGCATATCTAATTGTAATACATCACAAGATAATCTGTCAAGCCCCAAGTGTTCAGGTCCTGTCACCCTTCTTCATCCATTATTTATACACAACCTACATTGCCAGTGAAATTCCTATGAAGTACAGCTTGGCATCCAAATGCAGCTGGTTTAGCCACTCAGCAGATACAGGCAAGAAACAAACCTGTACAACCTCTCCAAAATAGCTGCTATTCTGCTGCAGTGAGAGTTCAGAAAGGAACAAACACACAGAAACCACATCCATTTTCTGCCTTGCCTAATGGGCTGAAGAGTCACCCGCCCCCATGTCTTTGCAGCAGACACTGTGGTATGTCCTCTGCCAAAGCTTCCTTTATACACATTTCAAGATGCTGTCTGGGGTGCCTTGTAGCCTCTATTTCTTTATCCTATTTTAGGCTGGAGGACTTGCCTAGAAACACATCTCAGTGCTCTTAACAGCATCTGCTGTGGTAATAGGCAAGCAAACTAATGGAGCAGTGCAATATTTTTTACTCTAAACTTGCCAAAGATGTGTGAAGGGCAAACAGTTGGACATATTTACATACATTCATGATCCAGAAAGTCTCAGTTCAGCAGCTGCTGCAGCAAAGGCGATCCTTCCCTGTTAGCCCCTTCAGCAAGCAGAGCTCTGCTTTCCAACCTGCTGAGAGTGATGGGCGGTCTGCAGCGGAAGCCTCCAGGGCAATAGCTGGGCTGGGGATTTTTTGCTGACTCTCATTTTGGTAACTGAAGTTGCTAACTCCTAGTCATCACTTCGTTACAGAAGAAACAACGGTTCCTCCCTTTGTTACTCTTCTTCCCCCAAGATGCACACAAACACTTTTTAAATGCAAGAATAAAGATGCACATTTCACAGTACTTCAGCCGTTCAGCCAGGACCTCTGCTTGACTCACAAGGCTGCAATAACAATCCCAATCTGTTTCAGGCATGCAGCACTAGAAAATTAAAGGTCCTGTAAATTACATGGCTATATCCCTCCCACAGCACAATTAAAGGCTTCATTATTTGTCAATAAAGTACCAAATAAAAAAGGTATCCTCCAGATAAGGCAGCTGTTCCCATTTGGCTCCAGCAAGCTTTTATTTATGTTCCATAAGTTTGCAGCATGAAAGCTGCTGATAGGCCAAGTGCATTATTACCAGATGCCCCATGGAAACTGCTTGTGTCCCCAGGGCCAAGTCCTAAATACCTCACGTCTTTTCCAGTAGGCAAACAGTCTATTCACACACTGTGTGATTTGTGCTACTGCTTTCTGCCTCTGTAGCTCTGAAAGAGCAGACACTGCCCTCCCATTAATGTAGCATCCTTCAGCAGCCATAGACCTGTGTTCTGAGCTGGTACCTGCTCTGGCTGCCTCTTAGTTTGATGGCTGGTACGTCCAGGGATGGCCAGAGGTATCAGTAACACTTTTTCTTTCTACACTTAAAAGGAAATAGGACCAGGCTCCTGAGCAATGCCTTCATCCTGCTGAGAGTTGCTATCACTCATTCCTAGGCTAAAAAGGTTGGTTGCTGTTGTCTCTTGATGCCATCATTCCCTCCCGGCTGCCCAGCAGTAATTCTGCACAGAACGGAAGTCTCTCTCTTCTTCCTCATCACCCATTTGCATTGGCTTAATCAAAAAAATGATTTGTTATTTTCTTTCCAATGTAAAGAACAATGGCTTATGGGCTCTTACTATGGCTGTGTGTTTTCATCCCTAGGAAATGGTAACAGCCCTCAGGAAGTGAGGCATTAAGACATCAACACAGCACTTCCATGGCTCAGTGTGTGCGATTCTCTCTCCCAGGTTTTTTAATTTCAGGCACTTCCTTCTTCTTGCCTCGCCTTCTGAGTGATACGAGTGTGTAATTAGTGAAAAAAGACATTACCACTCACAAGGCACCCTCCAGGCATAAAAAAAAAGGAAAAAACTCAAGCTCTGCAATCCTGCTTGCTGTTTCTTGCAATGATAACATTAATTCCTTACTTTTGGGGAAAAATAAAGTTCCTGTATTTCACTGATGACAGCAGAGCTAAAAATTAATTTAAGATGATAATGCTACATGAAAATAAAAACCTCTTCTGATTGAATTTCGAGGACTCTTCTGTTTAACTAGCTTCAAGAGTCCTTTTTTTGATCATCATAAAATTATTTGCCATATGGTTCAGATGCTTGTGATCCTCTCTCAATGAGAGGATTATGCATGAGATATAATGCCTACTGTAGCTGCAGCCAAGCACACAGCTGGCTCTGATAATGCCAACAAATGGCTTCATCTATCTCAATGTCACGTAGGAGCTCGTGTGATGTGAATCAGCCCAGAGTACAATTAAAATCTACATCATCTGTGAGAAAGGTGATGGAGGTTCTGACATCAGAGCTGTGCCAGATTCATCCTCTTTCCATTGTAACAGAAGAAACATGTTGCCCCTTTCACCCTGTCACACTAATGATGTGTTTTGCACATCCCTTACTGTGCACATTAAAGGTAGTAAATCAGGGAGACTCCTATTTAAAAGCTTTGCATTTATCTGACATTCAGTAATGAGAACAATTTCTGAATCTGAGTTAAGTGTATTCCTTGTTCCCCTCTCTGTGATGAGATAATGCCATTTGAAGTCTGTGAGTGAAATATGTGGAGTTTATGATCCATATGGCCCCAAACTGTGACAGTATGCAAGAACCTCCTTGTTTTAGTTCCACAATATTTAGTCACACTAATAAAACACAGGCTTGCACATTCATTTCTTCCGCCAAACTAAATTTTATTGCAAAAAAAAAAATGTCCATAATTCACAACAAACAAGCTTGATATCAAGAAACTGATGAACCTCCTCTTTTAAAGTTTTAAAGCTAGTAGGGGACTTGTGCAATGATTTTGTTTTATTGTTATATTCATTAAAGGGAAAACCCACAAATATGTTTTATTAGCATTTTCAATGACTTAACGTAAATATAAGACATAATTACTTATGCCTGGCTATCAAATTTTATTACAAGCCAGGGTTCTATTAAAATATTTTAGTCTTCGGACATCAGAAATGCAAAAGCTTGTCTAGTGGAACACAGCAAGACACTAGCTAATGCTGTTTTCTCCTTTCTGTCAATTTAGCAGCATCACTTAGTGTGGCACATTGCAAATGGTATTGCTAATCAATGCAATGTAGCCCCTGGAAAATGAAGATACGCAGTTCTACACTCACTTGTGATCTTGACTGGGTTTGAGATGTAATCAAAGTCTATTTAAAAATATTTAATCATGCAATATACATGCAGACCATTTTCAGCTATCTCCTGTTAGGATTTAAGTCAAAGTCCTAGTGCATGCCACTTAATTACACTGACAAACGTATTTTTAAACACTCATGTTTTCTACTAAATAAGCCTAAACATAATACATTTGACTTTCCACTATGTTATTCTAGCTTTATGCCATTTGTCATAACGGTGTTACTCTATGATAAAACTGACAATATGCAAGTATTCAAATATTATGCACCAACATCAAAAGTCTACATCACAGAAAATAACAGGATATGATTTTTCTATATGCAAAGTAGCTCACTTTCTGTTAAGCAGTCAGTGATAATAGAAGGTTTTGTCTACACACCAGCCTGCACATCTGCAACAACACTGTTCTGTTAAGTTGGTTTAGACAAAATGACAGCAACATACTCTGCCACAAGAACTTTCGTGGTACAAACTCTGGAGAAACATCCAGGTGACATAAAAATCTACTGTTCAACACAGCAAAAAATACAAAACTTTGAAGAACTAAATCAGAGTTTCTAAGGAATACTTAAGAAAGCATATATCTAAATTTAGCAATGTAATCCTTGCAGTTCATGCAAAATATAATTGCTCCCAGGGTGAAAAAAAAAACACCAAAGAAAATCCAACCAAAATTTTTACTGCACTTGCTATGTCTGCCCATATCTAAATTCACTGAACTATAGATAGATTAAATGAAAGAATGGGTGGCAAGGCTTCATGCCTCACTGAATAACTGTTTGTTCTCTTGGCCTTTACTCTTGTTCGGTGTTTTTTCCTCCCTGAATAATAGCAGATGGCAACCACATCACAATGTGTCCATTTACAATTCAGGTGTGCTCTTCACAACTCACACAAAAGAAACTCTGCTTTTGAAGACAAGCCACCTGCAATTACATCCAAGTTCAGCTTTACTTCTTTACCTGAGTAGAATAACTTAAATAAATAGAATAAATTGAAAATGAATTGCAAAAGTTCATAAAAACAGTAAGTCTAAATGGAAAATTGTCAACAGCTCTTGAAATTTATAAATAAGTCAAACCAAAGAAAAAAGTAAAAAAAAAAACAGAGCAAGAATTTCCAACATCAATAAAGGTGACAGATATCCTCTAAAATGAAAAGCAACTCCTCTCATAAGGTGAAAATGCCACTGGACAACATTCACACATTTCCTCTGCTCTCCCCAAAATTGTGCTACAGCTACCCCAACGCAGCTTACGAGAGTGATTTACATACTTAAACATACACATACACCTCTGCAGGTGTCTCCCAACTTCTCTTCCAGGACTTTAAGAAAATCTTAGACATACAGAAACTATAAACCCTGATATACAATTTTGAAGAAAAAGTTACAAGGTAATGTATTTCAAGAGACAAATGCTCTTAAAATAACAGAAATTACAAGTTTTAAAAACTAAACCTTGGAGCTTTCTAATAACAGCAGAAAATCACACTGGCTAAATGTGGTCTTCTTAAGAAGACATAAATGCTATAATGCAAATAGAAGTGAGCAGAGACACAGAAAGACAGACCATCATCCACTTCAAAAATTTGAAGATTTAAAAGCCATTGATCTAATGACTCAACTGGTTTTTAGGTTGATAAAATATTAATTTGAAATCACACTGCACAATTTCTAGAAGGAAGATTTTGACAATTTCCTTGTCTCTGGTTAAGTGGAAGCTCTTGATGATGCGTGACTTGGCCAAAGCCATCAATATATTTTTAGTATATAATAGTTCAATAGTACCCAATGGTACAATAATACTTCAAAGAAAATTAAGACAGAAAGAATCCCAGCATTAGCTACAAGAAAAGAAAGTAATGAAGAAGAAAGATGAAAGTGACTAAAAGAATAAATGTTACGGTAAATCCATCTTTTAAGACTTGTGTGTGCTTTTACCTTGTCAATGTGCATGCAGCCAAACAGATATAATATGAAATAGCAAACACCTTCTTACTTAGAAAGCAGAAGGCAATTACGCATTGAGTATGAGGGCCTTGTAGAGCTCTGGAAGGGACCCACGCTGGAGCAGTTCATGAAGAACTGCAGCCCATGGGAAGGACTCACACTGGGGAAGTTCATGGAGGACTCCTCTGGGAGGGAACCCACGCTGCAGCGCGGAAGAGTCTGAGGAGTTCTCCCCTGAGGAAGTAGGAAGGAGCATCAGAGACGAAGTGTGATGAACTGACCACAACCCTCACTCTCTACCCTCCCTGTGCTGCTGAGGGAGAGGAGCTAGAGAAAATTGGGAATAAAGTTGAGCCCGGAAAGTAGGGAGGGCTGAGGGGAAAGTGTTTCTAAGATCTGGTTTTATTTCTCACTATCCTGCTGTAATTGTTTTTTTCCCCAAATCTGAATCTGTTTTGTCTGTGACAGTAACTGGTGACTGATCTCTCCCTGTTCCTATCTTGACTCATGAGCCTTTCATTATTTTCTCTCTTCCCTGAGTGTTTGAGGGAATGACAAACCAACTCCGGTGGGCAGCTGGCATGAGGCCAAGGTCAATCCACCACAAGTCCAAAATCAGAATGTGGTAAAGTATCTTCAAGGCACAATATACCAGATCACCAGTGAAGCACTGAGACTGGAGAGGAGAAAAAAGTTGAATCACAAAAAGCTAACATGAGAAGTTCATTCTACTTTTCTCATACGCAGATGTTGACAGCAGGAGGAGCTACTACAAAACCAGACTTTTATCCATTGAGCAAAATGTGGTATCTTAAAATTAGTTCTTATAGATGAGAATACAAATCTTCTTAAGATGTGAAATATTTCTTCACGGTTTTTTAAATCAAAATACCTACAGGTCTGCGTCCTTAAAAAGTGCAAGAGGCTGCAACAGAAGAATAGCTATATATACTTATGTTACTGCTCATCTCTAAACAATATTGCTCCCTGTTTTAAAGAGCATATTAGACTCAAAGAGCATGAGAAAAGAGAGAGAAGGTGGAGAAAAAAAAGTTTATTTTTGAGCTAGCTCCCGCGCACCTTCCAGCTTTGACATTTTCTGTTTGCCTTCTTCTATTTCCATTTTTCATTTTCCTAGAACCAGCTGTCTATTCATAAAGCCAGAATAATATTGCTTAATATAGTATCAGTATTCCTAGTATACCACCAACAGATCAGAAAAGGTTGTTGAAAAGTAAATGCATATATGCAAATGTTTTTTCATATTAAATGGAAACATTCCAAAAACTCAAATGATCCATGTGAAATTTTAATTATAACTTAACAGCTGTTTGAGCTAATTGAAGGATATCAGAAAGGTGATTTCCTTCTCATTGTAATTAAAGAGTTAAGCCTAATTTACTGTTGTCAGAAAAGGACTAAATACCAATCTGGTCTGCCTAATTACATAAAAAGGTGCACAGGAAAACTCCAAGACAGACTTCAGAATGCTTCCCCCCACCTCAAAAAAACTCCAACACACACCCTCACACATCTTCTTCCCCAGTAAAAGAAAAGAAAACCAGACAAGTTTCATAGTGATCACTTCAGCCCTATATGTTTTCTGGCAAGAAGACAGAAAATGACCTTTGAAGAAAGTGAGCAACTCACTCTAAGTATGCGAGCTTTTATTAATTTTTCCTGGAAGCTACTTTAATTTCCATTTTCTTGGCTTCACAGCCTTATTGTTTAATTCCATGGCTATGCAAAAAGGCATATTTTGCATTCACTAATGCAGTATTATGTAGTTGTCACCAACAAAAGAATAATGCAATACAGAAATAATGCTGAAATACTTGTTGTTCTATGAAATATAAGAGATTTTTTTCCTGTAACTCTGAAAGAAAATACAGAGAACAAAACCTGGTTTTGATCTGTATAAGTATGTAATTTAATGTGTGTACTTTTAAAATGATGCATCATAGCAAATACAATCCTTCCAAACATACCTGAACAAAGATTAGAAGTTATTTCTATAACATTAAAATATTTTGTTTTCTAAGCAATCCACTGATCAACAGACAACCTGCACAGATAATAGGAACTTTTCTACTCACCTTTTTCCATCTCCCTTGTAACACAGATGCCATTATTGAAAAGAAGCATGGAAGATTTATCACAGACACAAAACCTAGCTACAAGTGTTAATAATATTCAGTGCGAAGGCTTTTTTTCAGTGTAAATTACTGAAGTATGAATATATATATTTAAAAACATTATTAAAGTATGTTATAACCAATTCATTATATTAAACACCAAAGCATTCTGAAACGATAATATTCAGGTACAGAAGAAGTGGTGAGAGATGAGTGAAACAGTGCAACTTGGGAATGATACTTGCCTGAAGAAAAGTGCATCTGTATATTTAATTCACATCTGCACCACAGCTGAAGCTCTATGTGGCTCATGTCCAATCAGCATCAGACTCTAGTGAAAATGAACAGCAGGATTCTGAGAGAATAAAATCAGCTCCACTACACAGGATGTCAGCAATAGATCAGGAAACCAATAGAAAAATGTGAAAGTGTTTGCAGACATCTAGACCACATGGATCAAGGAAGTGCCAATGAAATATGGAAGGCATTTTACATGTCTTTAACAAACACCAGTGCCGGTGGGAATGAAGAGAGGCTAGGCAATCATAGATCTGTGAAGAACATAGACTAGCACTAAGGCATCTTGTGTTGAATACAATCTGTGGCCAGACACCTATAGTTTTCAGTCCAGTTCATTAAGGCTATTTTAAAGAAACACAAGCAAAATACAGAGAGACAAACATATACTGAAAATATTAAAGACAATTTGCAGTAGAGCACACTTTCCGCATTTTGCTGCACAAGAATCTTTACATCATCTCCAGTGCACTCTAAGCACTAAATGCTCTGCTTTTATGCTCAATTAATGTGACTTAATCCAGTCATAAGCAGAATATTTCAGACAGCTAGATTGTGCTGGGATTCCCCTATCTCCTTGTGCTCTAGTGCTTCTGCTGACCTTGACAAATCTCTTGGTTATCCTCCATACAACACAATTTTTTACATCTTTCTGAACAGCCAAAAAGAGACAATGTACAGCAAAAACTTAATGAGGAGTTATAAAAGCACACTTGAAAATCATCTCTGACTAATGAACTTCAATGAAGATAATAAAAAAATTGAAATTTTATTCTCTGCATAATATTACAAACATAAATTGTATGCACTCTATCTCAGCTACCATGCTCTCTGTACAAAGGAGGACTTAACTTCCAGGTCATAGGAACAGCTGAAGATATTCCTCCTTCTTCCTTCCACTGCTTTCTCACTCATTCATTTGTGCTTCACCCTATGCCCAGATGTTGTAAAAAATCTTAATGCAGAATTATCTAGGAACATTTAGAGAAATATTTACATTTAGAGGTATCATCCTATTGGTTTACTTCCTCAGGTAAGAAGCTACTAGAAGCAAATTATTTCACTACTCATCTTTCTCTGTCCTGTCAAAAGTACGTTTAACACAATCTACATGATGAATGTGGCCTCATGAAAAGTGGGAGGGAAAATTAATTTGGGGGATCTAACAATGAAAAGATCATTTGTCATTACAGTGCTGAGCTGTGCTGGCAAACAACTAGAGCCCTGCAATGTATTGTCAGACCCCAGTGGCTGCTGCCCATTTTCTGCCCCTTTCTTTAACAAACTCCTCCTTCCTAATGCTTTGGTTGGCTCTGAGTGAAGGTTATTAGCAGTACTAACCAGCCAGAGTGGCAAGCTTGGATGCAGTGGGGGTGGGATGTGAATTTGTAAGAACTAATTTGTCTAATGTTCAGTAACAAAGGCAAAGCGTCTGCGGTGTGAATTAATATAGCATCAATCACTGAGTAACTGCTTCAGCACATGTAATGAGAATATTCTCAGGCCAACCCCATGGCCTGTACAGACAGCTGGCGAGATAATAACCTGAACGGAATCTTTATTTTAATGCAACTCCCATCTTCAAAGCAAGAAAGAACCTAGGGAGACTAATCATGGAGGGTGTGTGTGTATGTGCGTTCATGTGTGTGCATCTCTCTTTCTATCTGCATATACACACATATGAACATAAGCAGTGCGCATCTCCCTTTCTATCTGTATATACATGCACATGAACATAAACAGGTAACATGCTTTCAGAAAAAGCTTAGAATAAAATTATTTATTTCTATAAGTATTGGCTGGTACTTAGAAATATGTTCAGTCGATTGTAAAGGTCCTGGTTGAATAGTCCTTTACTTTTAATTCTCTCTGAGTTGTTTTACCTTTTCTCCAGTAGATGTTTTTAATGATGTAGTGAGCTCATTTTGCTACAATTTTAGTTTGTATAAAAATAAAGAATACTTGAAAGCAGTTTAATATCCAGAAGAGGGTTTTTTTTTCCTCTCCTTCATTCGCTGATCACATTAAGAGCAGACATTGCATTTTAATATTTTCACATTAAGTATATTCACAATTTGAAAAACACATCCACCCACTTTCCTTTAATGAGGACATTTACTGTTTGTATAGTAACAACCTCCCATTGTTTTCAAAACACACAAAAAAGTAAATACATTTTTGACATTTGAAGACAAATAAGAAAATCACTGCCTATTAAAAATGCATCTGTGATCACCTGGAACCATTAGTGGGTTCACTGCACAACTCACTGCACTGCTACCACTGGAAAGAACGAATTCTCTGTATAAAAAGATTTATCATGGAGAGTTTTCATTTAGAAAGGCCACAGAAGCCCAAAGAACAAGCCAAAAAAAATAACAAAGAATTTAGGAGAAGTAGAAGACAGACCTTGATTGTGAAGATAAAAATGAATATACCATTTACAATTAAAAGGTTTACTGAATTCTGCACACTGATTGTGTGCTCCAGCACAAGATGCCCAGAATATTCGATCTTCAGTACTCCCAACTTGTGAAGGCTGCCGTGGAGCAAAGAGGATAACAGCCCTTCACAAGTCAGACATACCAAAGAATGAGAAGTTCTTGCGGGTCATTACCAGAGCACTCTCTTCTCCCCTTCACCACTACCAATTTATGCTATCAGCCTGTTAAATATTTTGCTGCCTTTAGTGTATGATAACCTTACAGACATCCAGAATGCCTCTTAGATCGAACTGTAGGCTTTCAAGGGTGAAGGATGTGCTGCCATTCAGTCTAAATGGCTTGTTATTTCACCCATCTTTTCCTGTATACTTTGCTAGGCAGAGGTCTCAAATAACACGAATAAAAAAGTTAAAACCTGTGAGTTCAAGGCAAGTTTATGACCATGCTATCATCTTTGACAGACAAGGCCTGCACTACCATGACCCTGTCTCTAAGCCAGGGTCTCTAACCATGACCCTAAGGAAATAACAGGAAAGAGGAAACTGTGGCCTAGTGTTTCTAATCAGGACAGTTTTGTGGAAATACTATGATGTGATATTTTGGGGAAAAGAAAAAAGAAAAAAGAAAAAAAGCTATAATATAGCACTGGGAGATAGTACAAGTGGCCTGAAACAGAAAACAGAATTCCAGCTGCCTTTGTCAAAGCAACGGAGGAGCTGAGGGGGGGACATGGCTGCCTGAAGTAGTGTACAAGGAAAACACCTCTTTGATTTTTAGCACAGAAAGGATGAGCTGCAGCTATCCTCTCCCAACAGGCTCTAGTGTAACCCCTGAAAAAGCTTGAGGTTTGTGCTCTGGTTGACAAGAGAAACTGGAATTAATTGCAAGTGCAATTTCATTTAAAATCTTGTAGATAAACTGTGCATTTATCAGAACTAAATAAAAAAAAAGTGTGTACAGGAATAGCCACACAGCATTCTGACCAAGCAGGACATCTCTGCACTGGTCAAATTAAACACTGCTTAAATTGAACACAGAAGAAAAAGAATAATTTGTATTACTTAGCAGTGGAGCAATTACTTACTTGACAAGATCAATGGGGAGCTATTAAAGATGCACCTGAAACGGTCCTTTACTATCTACGTGCCACATAACCAGTTTTGATCATTTTTATACATATGCAGTATTAACCCTTTAGTTAGGTAAGGTACATACACACTGTTTTTGTTGCCGGAGGAAGTAAATCCTACAGCGTCAATCTAAATTATTGTTGAAGATAATTCTCTTTTACTCAAGACACACAATTCTTTTGATTACTGTGATGGAGGAAGGAAGCAATTTACCCCAACTAAACAATACTGCAGTGTATTTTACTTTTCTTCTAGCTGGTAGGTTGAGGAAATAAAGGCTGGATATCGTAACAGGCCCCCTTCTTCTCTGCCCAGCTAGAACAGCAGCCACATGCAGCCTCTCTCAACCCACATTTCAATTTCCAGGACAAGAAAAAGAACTGGGAAGATTCTGTCTCCTTTGTCTTACAAAATGGTGTCCCTGGAGCTCTTTTGCAATTTGGTTCCTGATGAAAAAAAAAAAAAAAAGAGATAAATACCAATGATTCCGAAGGAAACTCTGAATGAAATACTGAAGGACTTCCTCTCCTTACATGTCCTACATTGTTTCAATCCTTTTATTAAAAAGGATTACTAAAGGGAAAATTACTTATCTTTTATTTAAAGGTAAAACCAAGAAAAGAATCCTGTTATTCACTTTATGTATATCTTTCCTCAGTTAAGCAACAACATTTCAAAAAACTATGATGGTGATCGAAGGGCAGCTATTATTGTCAGTACAGCTTTCTCTGTCAGGAACTGCTGATACCATGTTCAGACTCCTTCTACAGGCTTACATGGAACTGTTGGAACAAGTCCAGAGGAGGGTCACAAGGATGATCTAGGGACAGGAGCTCCTCCCGTATGAAGATAGGATGAGAAAGTTCTGGCTGTTCAGCCTGGAGAAGAGAAGGCTGTGTGGAGACCTCACAGCAGCCTTCCACTATCTGAAGGGGGCCTACAGGGATGCTGGGGACGGATTCTTCATTAGGGACTGTGGTGATAGGACAAGAGGTAAAGGGTTCAGGCTTAAACAGGGGAAGTTTAGGTTTGGATATGAGGAAGAAATTCTTTACTGTAAGGGTGCTGAGGCACTGGAATGGGTTGCCCTGGGAAGTTGTGAATGCTCCATCCCTGGC
>JAOEHX010022641.1:0-24120 GCA_025448015.1 Bolborhynchus lineola
AGAGCATGAGACTCAGAAAGTCCTTGGTCAGACTAAACATTACTGAGCAGCAACTAAAAACATCAGTGTTATCAGTGATGTTCCCAGGCTGAAAGTCAAAAGCACAGCACTGCACCAGCTACTAAGGGGGAGAAAAATGACTGCTACTGCTGAACCCAGGATGCCCCTGTGGATATATAGTGGATATACAATTTTGGGACATAGAAAGCTAAAATGTTGTGTAAATTTGCAATTAACAGGAGTTTATCTGGCCTTCTCATGTAATTATGGTGACCTCAGTCCTTATAGACTGCACAAATTAAGAGGACAGGGTGTGGTGTTCTTTCTCTTTCATTACTCAAGTCTTCCTGAGCACACTTCAGAATGCTGCAGTACATTCTCCTGAGAACTCTTCTCCTGTGGTCTCTCAGGAGCTCTCTCAAGCAAGGCTGCTATGTTCTAGGGTGTAGGTAAGAGTAATCCCCTGGCAGAAGAACAGCGTTTAAAATAACCGTGATTACATTGCTCGAGTTGTGTCTCGGTTTCAACTGTAAGACAGGAGAGAGAAGCTGTGTAAGGCTTAAGGTGGATGGTAACTGGGTGGAATCAAACCTGTATGTCTTAAAGACTTTCAATTTAATACACTATTCCAGCCTCACTGTGTCTAAATTTTACTTATGTGATAGAAGATCTGTTCTTAAATTTGAGGCTTATTAATGAAGTTTCCTGCAAAATGGTAAGGGCTTTGTTTTACTAAGCTACAGAACAACTTGTATCCATGTGATGTATGAGCTTTTCACTAGTAAATCTCTCTTTAGATAGAGTTCATCAGTATTTTTCATACTTCAGGAAGTGAGATCCCTAGCAGTTGTTGCCTTAAGACCCAAAAAAATCTTTTTTTTGTGCATACTAAACCTGCTATATGGTGTCCCTCTCCATCTTAGACTTAAGTTAAAAGTGTTTTAACCCTATGTTTTCCAGGCACTTGCTTTCCTTGTATCATCCCAGTCAAGGTGGGCATTTGGCATTCAGTTCCCTAGTTACCCAGTAACTTTGGTGGTATCCCACCTTTGTTGTTATGTGTCTTCAGTTTATTTTATTGTAAAGCAAGTTGTTGGCAACTACTCTATTTGTAAAGATGGTTAAAGTGTAACAGGAGATTTAGTAATGTGTGTTTGTGTGACAGTAGATATTGCCGTTGTAAACTGTTGGGGGGACATTTTCCACTCCTGTATTTCAAATTGCAACAAAGTGGAAAATATTTGGAATGCTTTTTAAATCTTCAGTGGCTCCTAATATAAGGAAGGAAAAAAAGGAAAAAAACCCCTTTTTGAGCAAGGAAGATAGTGAAGGACAGACTATGTGTGGCACTGATTATCTTTCTTTCTGAGAACAGGACTAACTTCTTATTTCCCAGAAGACTTAGAGCTGTTTCTCTGACCTTTATTTTGTCTTTTATGAAAGTCAACGGATTTTATTTTTATTGAAGTCTCTCTCTCTCTCTTTTTTTTTTTTTATCTTTAGAAAAAGAAACAAACTCCACTGGATCCCCTTCTGCCACAGAGGAGTCTAATTGCTACATTTCAGTTCATAAACGTGTGTAAAGGCCTACACTGGGCTGATACTTTGACTTGGGTTTCTGTAGACAGGCTCTTTCATCTTGCACATGAAACTGGGGAGATTTGGTTTCGGATTTTTTTAAGGAAACAATGTGAAGATTCATTGTAAAGCTGCTTTCATCATTTCAGCTAACTCCATGAGCCAGTATGATCCTGGAGGGGGGGTTTATTGTTTGTCTGGGGAATAATAAAAAAGCTAAATGTCCTCACCTCTATCTTTTTATGACTTAACGTCTTTTTTAAAATCTGTTTTCTTGCATGGGTCAAACATCCTGTGTGTTTGTTTTGTCATTTAAATCATAGATATTTTATTTTTTTAGCATTTTGTTCAGCTTCTTATAACATAATTTGGCCTCTTGGGTTTCTAGCAGCTTCCCAGGTTGGTCTGGTATGGCAACGTTTGTTTTCTGGGATCTCAAGGTGTCCTCTTTGGAGTTTTTGTTTTGCGACTGTGTTTAAGATAATTATTTTCCCAAAAGTTTGTGGCTTCCCACAGGATCAGTCCAGAGAGGAAAACTTCGTTTGGAATGTCTTTCTATAAGAGGCACTGACAGAAGTTACATTTTATTTTCTAATCTAACAAAGAGCACCCATAGCAGGGAAGTGACCTCAAATGTGCTTTCCTGAGTGCAATTGTACTTGATTTTCTTTATTTCTAAACCATGATGCTCTATCATGTGAAACTGATTTCAATTATATATATATATATATAAAAGTATACTAAGAATAACATCTTCACATGTAATAGAAACAGTAGTCACTTTCATAGTTACATGTAAAAATATCTTTGTCCAGTAGTTATTGCAGTCTTCATTGCCCATTTACCTAATTCAATAATTTATGTTTAAATATAATTCTTGCATTCCTTTTCCATTTAATAAAGTCGTAGTCTTTTTGATCCTCTTCTCTACAAATGCTTTAACACATTAAGTAAATTATTTGCATGATAGGGTTTTTTTTTTTAATTTTTAAAAAAGGTTAAATCTGTTGTATGCTGAAGTAGAGGTAAGGTGATTTTCCTCTTAATAATGGGATTGTGATTCTCAGCTCGAGCTGGAAGCTTGTCTCATATGACCATTTTATTTGGTACTGATTAATTTCCTAGCTCATCATGAATCTATTCCAAGACTAATAATGAGTGCAAGGAATTTAATCACATTATTTCTAAAATTCAGGTAAAAATACCACGAAGACTGAACTGATTGTATGTTAATAGCATTTATAATCCCTCTCATTCTGCTTTCAATGCTTTTAAATCAGTGTCAGAACATATGTTGTGGATAGGTTTGGTTTGGGTTTGTCTGTTTTTTTTTTACCTAACACATTAAAAATCTACCTCTCTGTACTGAATTGCTGTTGAACCTCAAGGCTGTTACTTTAATTGAAACTTGGGACAATCAGCTGCAGTTGTAGATTCGTATTATGCTCTAAAAGTAACCCTGTGATACCATATTACTTATCTGAAGATAAACATTGCCTCTGTACACACACACACGCAAAGGCAGCAAGTTCATCCTTCTCACTCTAGATTTTTTCAACGTTGAGTGTTAAAATATAAGCATTCCCTGCTTTGCCCAGCTTTGTACTGTCTAGTGACATAAGTCTAGGGCAATTTTGTTTTAATTTCTCTTGAAAAAAATCTCTACGCCCTCCCAGTACATGGGTATGTGTGTGATATGAGACAGCCTTAATCATCAGTGCTTGAAAGACCTTTTTCCCATGCAACAGGCTGAGTTTGACAGATTTCCCTTGCACAGGGGATGTCGCCAGTCCAGCAAGAGTTATTTTATTTTATTTTATTTTATTTTATTTTATTTTATTTTATTTTATTTTATTTTATTTTATTTTATTTTATTTTATTTATTTCTGCAGGCACACTTATGGGGTATGTCTGCAGGCTGTGTGCATTCAGCTTCTGAACACCAGCAAAGGGTTTATATTAAACTACTGGCTTGGAAATGAGTGAAGGTCTGAAAGAATAACATGTATTACCAAAGAGATTGGTACAATGTGTGGACTTGTGACTTGCAATCAAACATGGAATCAAAATTAAATTGGACATAAAAAGGCATGAAGATAATTTTCACTGTGTGAGGCAGAAATAGGAATGTAATATAAAGTTGATTGCAGATGTGCTGCTGCTGACATCTTGAAGCCAGGGAAATTTGCATTTGAAATTAATGCTTGGATTTGGTATAAACTGTTTATGAACAGGTACTTGTTTTATAATAAAATCATTTAACCTCATAATGCACAGTGTTAAGATACTGAAAGAGAAAAAGCTGCTCATATTTTCCATTATGTTTTCTGAGATAATTTGAGGAACTGTGGTTGTAATTCCACGTGCCCTTCCTTTTGTAGTATCTACCTGCATGGTCAGGTTCTACCTATGGCCACTTTCCTGTCCCTGGCACTGTGCCAGTACAGGAAAGTGGGTACATAAGGTAAATCAGATTAGTGAATTGATTTGTCTAGGAAGAAGTCATATAATACTGTAAAAAAGCATTTAGGTTGGTTTGGCTTTCAGGTGGATTGGTTAACGGAGTAGTTCACGACCTGGCATGAGAGTTCGCAGTTCTAATACAATGCAGGCAAGGACATTTTAACAGGATATGAGGCCTAATGGGAAGATTGCTCTGAGGCTTTGGCAGGAAAGGCATGCCTCTATATTCACAGATCCTTGTTTTTAGCCCATTTAAGATACAGAAATGCAATAAAGATGTTTAATTTTGGTTAAAACTATCTTCTGGTCTAGAATGGCTGAAGCTGTCTATCCAAACAGATTTCCCAGTTTTTCCCACCAGTGGCCTACATTTGTTGCACCTCTGGAAAAAAAGGTTTTCCTGTATTGGTTCTTGACTCATCATGATGTGATTATGCACTGAGGGATCTTCTGCTTAATCCAAAATCAAAACTCTAATCTAGAAATACACAAATAAGTCAGAAATTGAATTAAAGTCAATAAATTTGTCCTAGCTTAGAGACTTTGGCTCAGGCCTTCAAATTTTAAGAATATTAATGAAATATTCTTCAAATTCTGAAACAAATATATACTGGTGGAATCCCATCTACCTGGGTTATCAAAAATACAGAGAACTGTTCAGATTGCCTAGAACTATCTTAAAATGGCTGTGGTTTTGAGATTAATAGAAAATATCTGAGAGTCTCCGTTTAAGACTTTCTGAATAGCTCGTTAGCAATACAGCTGCAATACAGCTGCTCCTCTCCAGTTTTGGGGAGTAGGAGGTTGTTAATCAGATACACTCACAATCTGTATTTCTTCCTTGGTCTGCTGAAGGAAGATAGTGATACCCAAATCAGACTGCAGACTAATTTGCAGAATAACTAATTAGGTACTCTAAAGTTTTTTCCAGGCTGATGCAGCAAGTGTTGGTAGAAAATGATTCGCTTTAAGTTAAAACGTATAATAAAAGAAAAGGGGGAAAAAAAAAAAAAAAAGGAAAAAACCCTTAGGTGAGTTTGTAGAGGAAAAGGAAGTAAAAAGTGGAAGTTGCTTCCGTGGCACAATCAAGGTGTTTTATTAATTCACACTTTGCCTGTCTGGAAAACCATCCATTTTCTTGGTCCTGGTTATTAATGATTTCTATGCTTGGAAAAGGGATATCAGTACTGTTGTTTACAGTTTACTTTAGCTGTACTTACTTAAACTAAAAATTAGCATCTTTAAAATCTTTGTGATCCTAATTGTACCACATACAGGGAGGCTTTGGGGAGCTGTTAGGGATGGTATTTAAATGTTATGGGGGTTTTATGCAGTATTACACAGTTAACAGCTGTTGCTAGTATCCAGATATCCATTGCAGGTATATTGTGGTACCAGAAGCTGAATGTTTTGTGTTTTGGCTCAGTCTTTGGAAGTATGAGCATTTCAGTAATTACCCAGGGAAACCTCACATGCCTTGTGTTTGTTGATTTGCTTGGGGGACTGACTGCTCAGTGTGACAGCTGTGCAGACAACAAATCTAGGTAGCACTATCTTACAGCTTGGGGTTTCTTATGTGCCTCCAAGTCATCATAGAATTCTCTTGACTTACATAAGCAATACTTGGATATCATGATCTCTGAAGAACTGATTTTGTGTAATAAAAAGGTTATCCTGACTAATGTACCACCAGAAGATTACAGAAGATGTCTTGAATGCAGAAACATTTTATCCAGAGATGAAGATGTACAACTATGAAGAATAAAAATAAAATAGAAGGCATTTAGCAAAACAATACATGTTGAGCTCAGCCTGCATTTTATTACTCTTGCTGAACAGCTTTTTTGCTTCTAGTACCATTGAATGCTCCAACTGGTATATGGATGTCTTGATTCAATACAAAACTTTTTTTAGAGCTGCAACGCCAAAAATATGTAACAAAACTATTTTTGGAGGAGCAACCAAAAATGAAGCATGAAAAGCAGAAATATTACGGAACAGAGACTACCTTCCAGAGTTTTAAGAGATTGTAGATACATCATTCTAGCAGGCCATTCAGCTCCAAAGCTCAGAGATACCAAACGAGCAGAAAATAATGTAAACATGTTGTCTTTCTGTAAATACAGTGTACACCACTGCTATAGCCCTCCCACTTCCTGAGTCTGCTCAGCCTAGCCTTGTTTATCTTTCTATAGCTGCATTCTTTCTGTTTTGCAGATCCACCTGCCTCTCAGGAGACCTATTGTATGCAGTTGTCCTCTGGTTTTGGAGGTAAGAGTGTAATTTCTAACCTTGTGTGGGAGAAACCTAACTTACATGGAATTTCATTTAATGAATGCTCAAGAATTCTCCTGTTGAATAACTACACATTTATAGACAGTTGCTTAACCTCTTCTGAGCATTGTATTTCCAAACATCTCTGTGATTCAGGTGGAAAGGATTTGCATACTCCCCTTTGTTGATTAAATTTCTGGACTTTACATACTTAATACCATACCTATGAGAAGGGAGATTAAAAAACAAAATCACCCTTCCAATATCGACTGTGTACTATATTAAAATTGGAGATGCTAAAGTAGTATGATATTCACATGATAGAAAAAGATTAAAGAATACACAGCAGTCTGGGAGAGAATTGAAACCTCTGAAGAGTTATGTCATTTTTAGCAGTATATGGATGAACAGTAAGGGAAAACATGGGACACTTCCTTTGCTAGCACAATGTTTGGAAAAGCCTAAGCGTGCTGCAGAAACAAAGAGGAAATCCTTAAGATTGAGGTGAAGTTGGCTGGTGAAAGGGTCAATTACAGTTTAGTCCAGGCTGTAAGAGAGTGATAGATGAGATTAGAAAGAAGTTTTCAAATGCATTTATGAATGAAAAAAAAAACCAACCCAAAAAAGCCCACCTTAAAATGTGAATGAGAGGAATGTAGAAGTTGGCTTTTCCAGTTATGAAACTTACAGCTTGTGTGCTCATTGTGTGAGGTGGATGTTTAACGATCCCATGAGCAGTTGTCTTCATCAGTTCAGACTACCCTTGTCTCCTCCATGTCTGTGATTTTGAAGGCTCCAGTGCTCAATGAAGTAGAGTAGATTCAAACTAGTTTTTAGTAACACATTCAAAATACTGTTCTGTATCTTACTCTAGATAAGTCAAATGTGGTCCTTTTCACAAACGGTAGTATGGTGGTGATACAGGTGACTGCAGCCACTGGCAACATCCAACTAGTGAGATCTTTCCTGAAGGGTTAACTTTAAGTACTTAGTTCAGTTTTAATTTGACTTTGCTGAATTTTCATGAGTTCAGAGCCCTATCCTCAAGCATGACAATTATGTTACTACGGCCATCATAAGATCTTGCTCATCCCCGCTTCTTGCCATACCAGTGTATCCTTCCAGAAGATAGTTGTCAACTTTAGTTTGTAATTCCTAGCTTTTGATGTCCCTTTGTTCCTGAAGGCATGAAAACTAATTCATCTCATAACCTTTATGGTTCAGGAGATTAGCTAGAATCTGTATATGCTTTTTGATTTGGGGCAAGGAGTATTTCTAGTCCTTCTCTTCTTCACACAAATGGGGACAGTGATGGTCTTTAGTCCAGTTTCCTGTTAATTTTGTTATCCAAGTTCTCTTGAGAGTTTTCTCCATTTTGTAAAGGAAATTAGCCAATTTCTGCTTTACATGAAAGAGGACATAAACATGAGAAAGAGAAGAGAAGCAAAGAACACCCTCATTTCCTACACTGAGCCAGTTTTATTTTTATTAAAATCTAATCTGATCTTGAATTTTAAGATTGTCCAAAAAGTAGGTAGAGTAACAGATACTACTGTCGGAGAACAAAAGTATTTATTGAAAGACTTCATGTTTCTATCCGTGAACATGCTTTTGCAGTTGGATTCTTCTTTGGTTACAGTTGGGATTTACTGACTCAATCTTCAAAGGTCACAGTGTTAAAATGACAAGCAGTGACTGGCTTAGCTGTGACCCAGATGCTAATAGGTTTGTAAGCTAAAGAAAACTTAGATTGAAAATTTGTCCTAAACTGGGCAAAGGCCACAAACTTCACTGGGGAAAAAAAGTGTGAATGGGAGAATTTAATGAATTAGGAGATGAAATAGATGACTTAAAGGTATTAAATTTTATCTTTTCTCTCTATACACTTCTTATCAAATTCATTTCCATTACAAATTCATACGTAAAATGTGTCGGAATGGCACAGCACTCATGTCTTTGATTTGATCACCAGATACTGTAGAGTTAACAGTGCTCAAAGAAAATAAATGCAAACTAACTTGCCATCCCCATCATATGTGCCCTTTCCTCAGTTCCAAACATTTTTTGTAGTTTTAGATTAATTCATTCTTTGAGTTGAAGCTGGTCTTAACTGCAGTTTGAAATCTCTCAGTGTGAGAGAGTTTAACATGTTTGCTGTCAGTGTTATCAGCTGATCTTTTCAGCATATCTCAACAAAACAGCAATTCCACAGAATGCTGAGGACAGGAGAGAACAGATTTCTCCTGGAGTGAAAAAGGAGCAAAAGGGGAGAGAGTGGATGTGCTAAGAACCATAGCTGCAACTCCCTGGTAACAATGAAGATTCATTTTGCTCTGTAGTATAGTATTGGACCCTGAATCTTGACCATTCTTCTTCCATCTAAAAATAGATGTGAAATATTGTTCCGTGTTTCCTGGTTCTAAAATGGGATCCTTGGTATTGCTTTCTAAACAATTATAGGAGTTCTAAAGTCTCAATTATGCAGTTGATGCAAGTTGAGGTGCAAAACCCTTGGGCTTCCAGGACTAAATTGCTGTTACTGATTTTTGTCTCTTATAAAATTCAGATCTATGTGGTTGAAGGTGTCAGTAGAGGGTAAAAAAAGCAGAAAGTATCACAGAATTAGAATGCATATACTTAAGCATCTTTTTGTTTATTGACTGACTTTACACTTTAAGGGCTTTATTTTGCAACCTCACTATTGTAAATAAGGTGGTTTATGTAAAGTTTTGGCCTTTTTTTTCTTTCCTCCCCACCACTGTGCTTCTGATGAGCAGAACAGATGAAGCATAAATGTCTAAAACAAAAATGACTACAACAGATGCACTGACATGTTGCTGTGTTCAAGACTGACGTATATGTGGGCTACCCTTTTAAAAGGAAACCTTATCTGCTGAACTAAAACAACAAAAAAAAAAATCATCTGATAGTCTTTAATTGTTTTCACGTTTGTGAAATTTGTGACAAAGGAGAATGAACTATGTCCATTAATCCAAATTTGAAGCATTATATAATGATACATAATTAAGTCATGATCTCTTTTTAAGTTACAGACTCTATAAGAGCATGACCTTTAAGAATGACAAACCGAAACTAAAAGGATAACTAAAAGGAATTTACAGAAGTATTTTTTTTCCATAACCATTATTTAAAGCTTCCTCTCTTACTAAATTTTGTCTCCTTGCAAAGGAGAATGAACTGTTCCTGAAAAAGCTTCTCATATGGGTAGCAGTATATTTAGAGAACTAGTTGTGCAAATGTCATACAAAAAAAGTGAAAAGTGTTTAATGAAGTAGCAGTTTCAGTAATGTTTGGTTCACAGCATTGTACTGCATCATGTTTTCTGAAAAGTGGTTTTGGAGGTTTGACTTTAAACATAAAGCCAGTAGCTTATTTTAATAGAAATGAGATACAGGTAAGCTAGGTTTGATTTTTTTTTTTTTTTTTTCCAAAATAATTTTAGTCCAGCATTTAATCTAAATGGTGTTGTCAGCTATGCTGACTGTACTGCAGTCTGGCAATACTGTCTGGCTTTCTTAAAGGCCATCTTCTGTCATGATGTGAACATGTGAGAGCTTTCTGGTTTCAGAGACAGTAGAAAAGTCTTCAAAACTCCCTGTCTAAAGAGCAGTGTTAATAGCATAATCAAAATCTGTTAATACATCTGGAGGAGGAAGGGGGGAAGTCTGTGTGAATGTGATGTGGAAAGTCATCTTGTGTTTTAGTCCAAATGTTTGTTTATTCATCAACTCTTTGACGTGCCTCTAAGCAAAGAATGCAGTGGTTATTTTAAAATCTTGTGATGCTGAATAAGACCAATCAATTTGATTTTTCTTTTTGTGTATTTTGGGTTTTTTTTGTTTTGCTTGACTTGTAATTTTTGCATTGCTTGACTTTGACAATACTGTAAGCAGAAAGTTTTGACATTTAGAAAAGGTTGTTTTCTGCTTTGAAGTGAAAGCAGTGGTTTCAGTTTCCTTCCTATTCTTGCACAGACTTGAATGTCCTACCTCAGGCTAGGCTGAAGTGCTCTATTTTACAACCCTGACCTCAATAACTGGATAATAGGGCATTTCACAAGAACTTTCTCTCATGTGATAGCCAGTTTGATGTCTAGTACTAGTATTAGCAGGCATTAATAAGCATGAGACTAGGAAAGAAGTAAATTCAGTTCACCACATGAAAAGAAACACAACAGTAGTTCTGTTGACACATTTTAGTGCTTTGGAGCAGGAACTTTCAATTAGTCTAGGGAATTACTGTAGGCAAAGATGTGCTATGCTGTTTTTCTATAGAAAAGTCCAAATCTGATGAAGATACAGGATTTGGCAAAGCCGTGTGAGTTCATCTGTGGCAACACGGTACTGTGCAGTGGTTGCTAAAGTAAGATTCAGCGAGCAGGAATGCGTATTGTGTGTAGCCATTACTACACACTAGTGGAACAAGTATGAGTTTCCTGGGCACTGGTGCTCTGGTAGACATCTCTGAAACTATGTGAACAGGATGAATCTTACACTACCATTGAAGCTCGCCAAGGGTTCTCTGCATGTCAAATTCCTGGTAGAAATCAGGATGGAGTCTTCTGGCACTTGCTGCTCTTCAGGTAGTTGACAAGCAGAGTTCTGCTTTGCCATACAGTTGCTCTGTGGCTCCAAGAAACTCACCTGGAAAATGTCATCCATTAATGGTCATTTTAATAGATGCTGGCTTTGGAATGCTTGATACCTGCAGGTGGAAAATATGCCAGATGTTTGTGCGAAAGGGAAGGAAATTGCCGGGGAGGGGGATCATTGTGATTCTTTTAATGTTCAAATTATGGTACTTAGTAGTCTAATGAAATAAGGTTCTAGTAATTTCAAATCAGATGCCTCAAATTAGCGTAACTTTTCCCCTAATTTTTTCGGGTTTTCACACTTCATCACTTGAGATGGTCTTTATGGAGGGCCATGAAAATGAATTAATGGAGGCAGATTCCTAAATAATACTTTGAAAGTACTGGAGACAAGCATTCTTGAGAAAAGAACAGTTCTCTCTTCAAAGCAGGGTGTGCATGACCTTGCCTTTCTATTTTGTTTTTGGGGGGCTTTGGGGGGGTTTGTTTCTTTTGTAGAAAGGAATTGCTCATTTGTTTTACGTGAACAACAAAGAAATGAATGTGTCTCCTAACCTGTACCATACATTAGATAATGCAAATATAGATCTCTTTGCCAAAGATGTGGTAATTTCTCATGCTGAATGGCTGCATCCAAGTTTGGGGTTTCTTTGGTCACTGAAAGGCAGTTCCTAGACATACAGGCACGTGATGACATTGCTTTATTTAATCATTTTAAATGCTTTAACGGTGACTCCAAATGAAAATTATTCTTTTTGTCAAGACCAACAGATAAGAGGTTAAAACCAAAAATTCAAGGAAACAGAAGTTCTGTAGGACCCTTCCAGTTTCTTGATACTTCTTCAGAATTTGAGAGGCTTGAAGATAGTACTGTTATTTGGTTGAACCTGTGTAGTGAATGGCCATTAATATTGATTGTCATACTGCATATCTTTAAAGCATGGAATATGCAGTGGTTTTGTAGTACTCAGCATTTTGATATCCTACATTGCAAGAAGCAGACTCATAGTTTGAGCGTCCTTTTTTTTTTTATATAGCCTTTTTATAAAATTATGGATTGGAAAACCACATAGCAGGAAGAACATTACAGGGTGATTAAGGTTTGTTAAAGATATAAGCAAGAGCTGAAAGGGAGTTAGTTAGAACTGTTCATTTTTAGTAAATGGCATTAATTTTTCTGGCCATGCCAGGTAACAGGTAAAAGTCTCTAGTGTAGATCAGAGTCAAGTCTGCTGTTCTGTCCTGTACATAAGCCAAGAAAAGCCTCCTCCTGCATGGAATCAAAGTGATTTTAGTGGACAGATGGCAGTATGGTTATGTGACATCATGTTCTAGCAAAGCACTGCTCAAATGAACTGCTTCTCTGGAAACTGTCAAGTAATATGCTGATGACCTTTCCAAGAGAAATCAGCAATTTCTGATTCACAGTAGGATGTGGGATGGAAATTTTTAGGTTGCAATTTTCTTTCATTCTGTAGAGTTTATCGGAAAGAAAGTACTGCTGGTAAGTCTGCATCTTCAGACACTTTATGCAGAAGTTGGCATCAGAAGTTTATTTCACAAGGTTTAAGTTCATGTTGATTCATACTGCAGAAGTAACTTTTTTTCCTTTCCCCTACAAATTTCTGCCAAATTTCACTTATGTACTAGGGCTCCTCTAATCTCTTGCATCACAGCAGAGTTTCAATCATCCATCTTGCCCAGGGGTAATGCTAATGTGGTTTTTTTTTCCTTACAGAGAGGAGTGGTCTGTGGATAAAGTGCCAGGGGTGATAATTAGGCCTCAAGAATTTGGAAGATGATCTAGTATCCCACTCTGGCGCAAACTTTATGTGAAATGCTGAGGCACCTTGTCTGTGCTTTACTGGTCTTTATGTGTCTAGCTATCTATAAAGTGTGATGGTTAAGCACAGAAGTGCCTTGCAAGGTTTTAGGACAGCATGTGTTGATACTTCCATGGGGAGCCCTCAGATGTTTCATCTTCTGTCCTTGCAGTGACTGATGCTTTTGAGAACTCACAGCCACAGCTGCTTGGCCAGCTGTAGGTTGTATAAACACTGCAGTTCCAATCTGCTAGTTTCTTGAAGGCTAAAGTTACTTTTCTTACATAAAAAAAAAAGGAGTATTTGATCTGCCTAAAAACTGAAGGAAAGGATTTATTTTACTCCACACTTCTTGAGGTAAGGTTAGCAGTGGCAGTAAGTAGCAAATACACCTTTGCTCATGTGTTTGGGACAAAGAGCTATTTACAGATCCCAGCCCTAGACTACTTTCTCACCTTGGCTGATTTCATCAGTATCAGGAGTCAGTAAAAAATAATGTGATAGTAAATGGATTCAGCTGATAAGTGACTCTCATGCAAAAAGTGATTTTGTGGTAGTGTGAGTGTTGAGCACTTTTCTCCTTAGTTGTACATTTGACAATCAGAGTTTGTTTGGTTTTGGGGTTTTTTGGGGGGGTTGGTTTGTTTGATTTTTTTTTTTATTGTGGGGTTTTTTTTGTTTGTTTTTTTTTAATTTAAGCTTATTTATCTCTGTGTACTTGCTCCAATGGTATAAAAGCAAAACACTTTGAGGATTTTTTTTTCCCCCCTGTGTTTCTGCCTCTTCAGTTTTGTTTACTTTGATTCAGTGTATTAGTTAAAAGTGGCTCAGACTGAAAGTGTCATATTCAGACTCTTGTTTTTAAGTCAGGCTCCCTTTCTTTGCCAGATCAAGCCTGTAAACACTGTCATTGGGGATTTCCCAGGAGATGGCTGCCCACAGGCAGTCTGAGCACCTCAGACTCTCCTTATGCATAGAGCGGACTTGGTAAACAGCATCAGAGCTGATGTAGCCAGTGTTCAGTGGTTCACCATCACTCCTGATGGCGAATGGGACTTGGCTTTCTGTGTGTTTTGGGGAATTTTGCACCCAAGAGAACAAAATCTCACACCGACTTTAGATGTTAAGAGCAGACTCAAGAACATGGAGCAGATCCCTGAATCTAGTTGTAATTTTCTCCTATTACTTTCCTAAGCTTTTGTTTGCCAACTCTTTGAGGGTGAGCTTTACTTTGATGTTTTATTGTCTTTCAAATCACTAGTTTTATCACCAGTGATTTTTGGAGTGCTTTAGAGGGAGGGGGAAGGGAGAAAAAAAAAAAGATGTAGTAATTATGAATGTATTTGGTTAGATTATAAAGTCTTGAAGCTCATTAAAAATGAGAAACCATGGTAACCTCAACAGTACATCCCACATATATTATACCTACCTAACAATGTGCAAAGTACATTTGGAAAAGAGAAATTAAGCATAAAGAAAAGAGGAGAAAAAGCATACCAGTTTTATATTGCTATTTTTAATTCTCAGATCCTCAATATTGACATACTGGTGCTGGCAGCATTTCTAACTCTAATATTTAGAAAAAAAGCGATTGATTATCAGTCTGAATATAGGATCTCTTTTCAGTATTGTTCTTCATTCTCCTGAGGTTTCCTATGTTGTATTTTTAGTAAAGGACAGATTTAATGGGAAGTGGTAGTTGAGGAATTAAAATGTGAACATGGCAGTTTCCCTGGACCTTCCCCCTCCTGAGACATTTGGAGTTTTGTGCAGTCCTGCCTCTCCTTGACTCAAATCACAAGATGGGCAGAAATTTCACTCTCTGTGCTAGTATATAGCCCGTATGTAGTATAAATCTGACATTGGTGCTAGTCATCTAACCGAAAGATTCTTGGTCCTTGAAGCCAACTCTGTTGCAGTAACCCTGCAGTTACTTTGTTCATGAATGGAAGAATTAAATGTTTTTTGAGTTGTAGGCTTCTGGAGTTAAAAGCAGGGTGTCTGTGGGAAGACATCCCTTGTTTTAAAGCCATCTTTCCTCCCATCCCATCCTTGGAGTCCTAGGGGGAGTCATCAGCTGGGATTGAGGACAGTAGCTTTGGGTTTCCTTTCAGGCAGGGGAGGAATCAGCTGGAGCATGGTGGTCACGTAAGCAAAAGGTACCTTTTGTGATTTATAGAGGAATGAAAATTCTCTAGTAAGAGATATTGCTGTGGTCCACAGTGAATTCAGATCTACAGAAAATAGGTTTACTTTTTACTGACTAGTGGTCAAAACCTTGTAGAAGGAATCCATGCCTGCCCAAGGATGTGCAAACTGAAAAGCACTTCTCTTATAGGTGCAATTGCTGCTCTGTTAAGATCAGTTGAAGGATTTTGGAGAAGTTTCACTCTGGGTCTTACATTTAATTATGTCTATTTGCTGTTTTAAAATACACTACATTCACATTTGAAGCTTAATTAAAACTGTTATATTAGAGGATAAGCACAAGGAGGATATAGCTTTTTCTTAAAATACCCTATCACAAGGATTAATCATGCATCTCTTGTTCAACCTGAGACAGCATTGTAAGAAAAAAAAATTCTTGTGGAGGCTATAGCAGGAATTGATAACAGTGTGAATATGCAAAAGTGGATTCTGGAGGGGCTGAAGGAGGTGCAGTTTAACTGCTACGCTCAGACTTTTCAGATGAATGCTTATAGAAAGAGAATGAAAGAGCTGTCCAGTACCCTTCTAATTTTAGGGGAGTTACTGTGATTAGTCTAACCTGAGAATTTGGCCTTGAATGCCTGCAATATCTGTATGGAATGTTTTTTCAGTTATGTCTGAATAGCTGTGCCACCAAACGGATCCTGAGTGGAAAGTTTATGCTGAGTATGTAAACAGCTGTAATTCAGGACAGGTTTAGGGTTGTGTGAAGACTGGTGTTGACTTCAGAGGGAACACTGAGCAATGTGTACTGAAAGGCAGTCCCTCTGCTGTAATGCAGATTTTTCTTACCCTCATAAAAGTAGAATTATTTTAAAAGACTAAGGACAAGCAAGAGGAACAGTTCCTTTATGGTGCTTGAGATCTTGTATTTTGTCAGTAGTAGAATAGCAGTGCTCCTATGTTATCTTTGGAGTGAGGACTTTACAGCTCTAACAGGCAAATGTTCTTTGTGCCACTGTTGTCAGTATTCCATAGTTCCAGAAACAAGTAAATTTCCTTTGGCTTTTCTGGAAAGGTATTTTTTAAAAGTGGAATCTATTAGATAGGAAATCTTTTTTCCAGTGGCCATGGCATTACACATACAAACCCTGTAGCTGGTGAAATGGAATTGTATGTCTTTTCCTGTGCCACCTATTTGTGCTAATTGAGATTGGGGTTCCTCATTTCTGCAGTGAATTTATGTATGCATTTTATGAACTAACATGTTTAATTTTAGCATGCTTGTGGTTAATTATGTGGAACATTGTTACCTGTGAATGTAGAAGTTGCTTGGCTGCACAGTGAAGAAATAGTCACAAAGACTGCAATGAGCTTTCAGGAAACTAAAATGAAACTAATGCTGATTTTTGTTTGGAATGTTTTAGGGGTGCAGCCAAAACCAAGCTCATAAATGTTTGACTTCATGTAGCAGGCATTTCAATGGTACTAATAGATACAATTAAAACATCTTAAAATTTGCATGGAACAGAATATAGTTTTCCAGATAACAGTGGTAGGTAATTCTTGGTAATAGATATTAACACAAAAGCCAAGGGGCTGTGACATCCATCAGGCCTTCTGATACAGATTTTTAATTTTCTGTGTCGGTGTTGATCCAGGATGTTTTGGTAAAAACTTGGAATAATGACCCTGACATCATACTTGAACTGTATTGGCCTGCTCAGGAAGTGCTTCCTGTATTCCATCTCTTCAAAAGGCACACTTTCTGTAAGGGTAATTAATTCCAAGTTTATCCGTGTTTTCTACAAAAGCGTCTGAATTCAGACTTTATGGTTTAGTAAGACAGAAGGTGGAATCTTGATGAATAAGGCCTAGAAATTGAATAATCTAAAAGTTTATAACTGACTTTTCTGACATCCCATACCATTCTCTTTAAAGGCAATAAGTGGAACAGCAAAGGAATAATTTTAATTTGCCATATGCTTTTACAGTCTTAATCCCATTGACTATTGTTTATGGATATGATGCAAAGACACAATAACAGATTGCACTGCTGTGACACAGAACCCGACTTGACTTGCATGCTGTTTGCTGAACCAGCCTGCAGCTGGTATTGTTACTCTCACTAGAAGAACCAGAATAGAAGGTATGCTGTGGGGAAAATCTTCAATGAGGAAGCTAGCACACGCTTTTAGTTAATCAGTTGTTAATGCTGCAGTACCCTCTCTAGTCCTTGATTTAGTGTTTCCTACCTACACAGTCTTAAACCAGTGTAAGCTCTTTGGTTTGAATGCAGAAAGCTTAATATGGATACTGACTGATCAGTTTTGATTTCTTGCAGTTTAGATGTGTAGGAGATGAACAAAAGCTGGACAGATTGCCATTTGATTGATGAGGTAGCTATTTATGATTTAAATTAGCAATTCTGCAGATTTGCATGTTATGTCCTCTCCAAAATACAGTAATTTTCTCTTATTGTATTCTCAGTCTGTGACATTAATTTTTTAATGACTAATGAACATGGAAATTTTGAGTAGAAACACATTTCTGCAGGGCCCAATCTGCAATCTCTAGGGATTGTAGAATTTATGAATGCTTCTTGAGAAAAGTTATTTGTCTGAACAAGCTGAGCAGAGCCTACTGGTTTTAAACTGGGAGGGAGGGGGACCACTCCCTTCCACCCCCCACCCCAAGCTAACAACCCATTCTCCCTAACAGCAGTTTTTCTACTGCCTCATCACACTCTTCCAGTAAGTAACCCTGGTGATCAAATAAAACCCCAACAAAAATACAATTTCAGTGGGGTAGGTGTTGAAGGGTCTGTCTGCAAGACAGTCTGTTACATAGATGCTAACGGTGCCTGATCCATTTCAGTTTTGATCTCTTTGATCTAATAATTGTGCTTATTGTGTTTACTAGGTGAGCCAAGTCTGCTTTCAGAGTTTTGTTTCCGCAGCATTGGTTGAGGATGCAAGTCCAAGAGTAAAGGAAAGGGTATGCTTGGAAAAGGATGCTACTGCCAGTATAGGAAGATTATTTAGAAACTAAAGGGTTTGCTTTGCCAGGAAGCATACGCTTTCAGAAAAGCAAGGTTGAATTTGCAGATTTTGAAGAGTCACAAGAATGCAAGCCTCTGGCATGCCATCAGCTTCTAACTAAACTTATTTTTCTTTCTGTTTTCCCTAATGGAAAATCTCATGGAATTCTATAGACTTACATGCTGTCTGAGACAGATTCAGTCCTGTAATTGTAAGAATTGTTATTACAATTTGTACTTTTCAGGCTAACTGCTCTGCTTTTGTTTGGTTGGGGCTTTTTTAAGTTTTGATTACTAGATTTTATTTCTTCCCATAGAAATTACTTCATGGTAACACTCAGGTGGCTGGGAGCAACATCAGAGTTGAACTGCAGTGGTTTACTATCTCAATTTACAGCTAAAGACAGCAAGTGTACCTTGTGTTCTGTATCTTTCTTTCAACAGAATTAAAAGCAACCTCTGAGTAAGCTTTTGTTATGCCAGGAAAAATAGAAATTATTAACCCTTTGGCAGTAAAGCCCTAATGGTACAAGGTAAAAGGGCAGCTGTAACCACTACTTATTTTGGCTGGGCTGAAGGCTTAGTACTGACCTAGTCACAGTGTCTTAAGAAACCCCCAAATTACACCATCTAAAAGGTTCTGTGCTAAGTGTAACCATGAGGGTCCTTCTGCTGCTTATTAGAGTTTGGGCTGCAGTTTTAATAGTGACCTAGTAGTAACATCTCAAAAAAACCAAACCAAACCAAATTACACCCTACAAAAGGCTCTGTACCTTTGTAACCTTGAGAATGAAAGTGATTATTAGTGGTGTTTGTACTGTGGTTCAGGGTAGTTGAAGATGAGCAGGTATTTGATGAAAGTGTAATAAATTGTGCTGTATTAAAAGCACTAGTTTCAGTCAGCTAGAAGCAGGTTGCTTCGAGATGTTCTGGATTATCTAATTGGAATAGGAGGAACATGAGGAATCCCCAAAAGAAGGTTTGAAATGCAATTCTATCCATCACTCTGATGGTGACTAGGAAACTTAAACCAAATGGATTTTGCAAACAAAATCTATTAATTTTGTCACTAAACTTGGGAAGTGATCCATTCCCACTAGAAATTCATGGAAGTAGCATTACTGAAATGCAAATATTCTTTTTATAGTCCCAAATTCTTAAAAATTACAAAGATCTGTCTTTGTAGTCACAGAAGAAAATACTTCCAGTTTATGAATAAGAAGGAATTGAATGACAAGAACTCCAGGAAAATCTTGAAAGCAGCAGCTACTAATTACCTGGATAGAGATCAACTCTCTATTCTGCTGCTGTATTTTGGGGGATGAAAGATCAGCGGTGTATAAAGTACAAGAGGCAGAACTGGAAGCAAGTGGAAAAGAAGGCTTGTGTGGCCAGTGACATGGTAATTAACCGTTTTTCTTTAAGTAAAGCCAGGCCTTGGACCCAGACTCTTCTCTCTGTTGTCACAAATGGCTGGAAGCAAGGAAATCCTGAAGTCATGTAACTGCATCAGCAGGTACTTTAATTTTGGAGCTCGGCATATAGTAATAAAACTTTTTAGCTTCCAAATAGAATATTTATTTATGGGCCCATAATATATTATCAAATTACTTCAGATTGGTTATTTTGAACCATCTGTTTACAAGGGATCAGATGTGACTCTTAAATGCTTGGGATTGACATGCTGAAAAATCTGAAAATGAAGCTACCAAATACAGCAAAGTTTAACTCTGTTGCCACATCATGGTATTCATAGCCGTGTTTAGATGCTCAAATACACCCCGAATTCAGAGCATTAACGGAGAGCCTTTCTATAAAAAGAAGAGTAATTGCCTAAGTTAGATTTTAGTGGGGCACTGGCTTAGGAAAATTTCTAACTATTGTAAAATGGGGAAAGAAATTATTGTTAATTACAATATCCCATAGCTTAGAGCAGCTTTTATATTTCACCTGCGTAAGCTGAATTCACAAGTGGAAGTAGGACTGGTGCTGGCCTTGTCCATGCCATTAAATATGCCAATTTTTATTTTTTATTTAAGAGACAAAACCAGTATCTTGACTTGATCCATCTTTGATTATCAATTGAAACTAGTAAAGTTTTAAAACCATACACAGTAACTGGTATGAAATAATTTGAACAGTCACAGCTTCTGTTAAAGTGCCTCAGAGTACAACCTCAGAGATAGCTGCAAGCAAGAACACAGCCCTTGCTCAGAAAGGTGCCAGTGATCTCTATGTTAATCTGGAAGGTTGCTGTAATATGTAACGAAAGATCCAAGCGAAGAACCTTGTCAGCTAGAATGCAAATGAACCAGCTGACAGAAGACCATTTTCTCTGGTGAGGAGCTGGATTCCTGATGGGACTCTTGAGTGCATGACTGGCAAAGCTTACTGAGTGGAATCTTTATAGGCTGCTTTATATCTCTTGTGTCTCAAGGGAGAAGAGTTAAGGTAGAAAACGTGTGAAGATGGGATACGAAGCAGCTGTAATAAGTCATCTATTAAAATGTTTCCTTTTTTTTATCTTTCTGAGAAAATATTTGGATTAAAACCAGGAGAAAAATGAGGATGGCTCATCCAATGGGATTAGAGTGAAAGACTCTGATGTAGAATTTCAAAGGGGTACACCATCTCTTTCTTCAAGTTAATAAGCATTAAGTTTGAGGTTCCAGTGCCATCTGCCACATAATCAGTACTGTTGAGGATTTTCCTAATGTAAGATGATTCTGAGTTTACTTAAAATACAATTCCTTTTCTAGTAGAGCTTATATTGTTGCTTCCTAGACCTCCAAGGTTAACAGCAAGGCCTGTAATTGTAGCCCCTATGAGTCAAGCACACTGGAGGAGTGTGATGCGCCTCACCAGTATTCTGCACTAGTAGCCTGTTAGTGGAAAAGAAGAATCGCTATTCATTCTTAACCTCTATACATTCTCATGCCTATATTGAAAATGGGAAGGAGCATTTAAGTGTCTTTTTCTGTTCCCAGAAACAGACCTATCCAGATTTAGAAGTGTTACATTTTTCTGTCAAAGTCTTGATATGTTCATGTCTCTCAGCATTCTGGAACTGTTAAGAAGGGGGAAAAAGAGACATGGGTGAGAGACAATAGGGTTTAACAAAAGAAGCAGACATTTAATTTTGAGCTTTATCTCTGGGGGAGTCCCTTCATCTAATGTATTCCAGATTAAGCAACTGTTGCATAGTGTGAATTCCATAGTGTCTGCCAGATGTAAACAAACGCTGTGCCTTTCGGTGGGAAGGCATTTGGTTTGATACTGAATGTGGTTATTAGTGATTTAACAAATGAAAGATTCTTTCTCTTTACATCATGCTCATGTCAACTGTTAATTCCAAATTCTCTTCAATTGGATGGGAGATGTTTTAGGAATTTTTAGGAATACTTTAGCAAATAAGAGCATAGCTTTCTGTGCTCAGGTAATTATGTATAACAATTGCAGAATATTTTCTGTTTTTTCTTTCTGTTTTAGCTTTGCCTACATCTTCAGCAATCTCAGTCTCTCATGTACTGCATAGATAGGAAAGTGTTGCAGGTCTCTTGCCTTTTTTGAAGGAAATTTACTGAAATAAACTAGTAAATTTGCCTTTTCAGCACTGAGAATTCAATGCTGAGCCAAAAAAAAAAAAAAAAAAAAAAGAAGTTTGCTGAAGCAGATCTCACTAAAACTCTTCTTTTTTTTTCTCTCCTTTTTTACTCCCTGCCTTGCAACATGATTGATGACTATTGTTTTGATGACTATTGTTGCTGCAGCGACTCAGCCTTGGCAATGGTAGCAGCAGAGGTAGTCACAGCAACAGCTCTAGAAGGCACAATTTACCTCCCTACTGTGAGGATAAAGTTATGGTTAAATACTACAGGACTAGAAGGTTTGCTGCTACTGGAGTCTTCAGGCTCTTGAGTAAAATACGTGGTTGGGCATGCTCAGGTGTTAGGTAGAGCAAGAAAATGCTGCAGCAAACATACAAATGGTACTTGTTTGAGGAGATACATGTCTGCTTTGATAATAAAAGTGTATTACTGTTGTCAAGCAGCTTAGTAAGACACAGTGATGGGTGCGTGATGAAAATTCCCCCCTTTCTGATGATTTCTGATACAAAGGCCACCTTATGTTATAAAACCTCCCTTTAGGAGAATTTTTCCAAGCATAGTGCCAGTGGTACTTTTTTATTACTAACAAAAAAAAAAAAAAAAAAAGGCTCAAAACCCAAAACACCTCCCCTCCAAAAACAAACAACTGACCAAGAAAAAAACCCCAAACACAGCCAACCACAACAGTTGATACTCGTCTCAGCAGTATTTGCTTGGATCAGAGCAGCATCCTCTAGATGCTGCTTGAGGACCTTGGTCTGGTGCAGCAGCCATATGACTTCAGGCTCCCTCTGGAGAGATCTGCTTGTGTTAGATTAGGACTGTGCTTCTAGCCTTACTGTCACAGGCATTTTGGTGTTCATTCCCAGTACTTTCTTGGATGGATGCAAACTTGGGTAGCCTAAAATTTTAGTAACTATAGTGAATTCTTGAGGGCGGGGGGTGGGGGAGGAAAAGTGTTTGATGCTGGCTGGCTTTGGCATTCACATAAGGTTTTGTGGCTTGGCTTCTTTCCCGTCTTCTCCCTCTGCTGCACATCAGTGTAACTCTCTCCTCAAATGGCACTGCATCATGTTCCTCCCCCGTTCTACTCCCACTCCAAGATGCGCAAGTAGATTTAGTGACAGTAAGGAAGTCTTGGAAGGATAACCTATTTCTGTTTTGACTCAAGAAATAATGTGCTTCTGGAGGAAGAATATGTATGGTAATGTATGTTCAAGTAGAATAATGTGTGCAGCAGTTAATCACCTTTTTAATGGCACATATATGTCTTGTGTTCGTATGCTTTTGAATGCTTATATCTCCTTTCACACTTCAGGCAAATAACAGTTAAGGTAGGGCAGTGCTGCTAATATGAATACCTTACCCAACAGAAAAATGTTCCCAGTCAAGGCCCAAAGACGTGCATACTGCTGCACTGTTGTCTGCTCACTGAGGAAAGTGCAGTGCATTGGGAGGTTCCAGTAGAACTACTACAGAATTAAACTATCAGAATGTCTATGTGTGGGAATAAAGACATCCAGCAGGGTGTCCACAACTAGCCCTGGACTGAAATAGTGATGTAGGGGGTAGCAAAACTGAGTGTGTAGGAGGGAGCAAGGCCAGAAAACAGTGACTGTGGTTAGTGCAGTAGCAGGTGGAAGGCGATTATGGTATGCCTTCAGCCAGGCTCTGCAGTGTGGGGAGATGCTTTGCAGCACACTCTACTCTCCAGAATGGGTGTAGCCAGGTGAAAAATTCTGGATTTCTCCTTTTCCTCAATAATCGCAGTGCCCTGACAGAATAGCTTAGAGGTATAGGAGTTCTCCAAGAGTCAGTAACTTCTACAGAAGGAAAGATGCTGGGTCTCCCTCATAGGCAGTTGTGGCCATTGACACTGCATGAATGGAAGTTCCTTACAAAACAGGTGGGATCTTACAGCTTCCAGATAATCTGGGTAGATAGGTGTGCCTTTTTGTGGATAAGAATGTTCATATATACAGCAAGTGAAAAACCTATATTTAACCAGTAATGGTTTGCTGCCTCCTGAAATTTCCCAGTAAGAAAGAAAAGAGCTCTTAGTGACTAGAGAAATTTTTTAGACATAGATGTATTAGACAGAAATCTCTGTGGGAGTACTGAGCTTGTCGTTGGTACAGTACATGCAGTACAATACTGAAATAGCAGTTTACCACCCTAGAGACTGCCTGTGGACACTGATAGTTTTTACTGCAAAGAAAGCACAGATAGTGCTTTCTTTTCAGTAAAAAATACTTTTTTTTTCCTCAGCAGAAGTCTATTTTTGTATTGAAGTGGTATAGCAATCTTGGGCTAAAGGAGCCTTCAGGTTAGCATAGCTATGGGCTCTAAAAGGATATAAAAATGGTTTAGAGAGAGCTTATGGGTAGCTGCTTTTCCAAATGCTGTGCTTCGATAGTTAAGAATCCCAAGGCCAAGGTTAATTAATTTATCTAATGTACCTTGTGCATGCTGTGCTTATGACAACAATATCATATAAAATTTAGGGGTACTTTTAAGATGCTGTTTAACTACAGGGAACTAGGCATTAATGACCTCCCACCCTGCCCCCCCGCC
>JAOEHX010022644.1:7226-39254 GCA_025448015.1 Bolborhynchus lineola
AATCTAGACAAAAGGGAAAGATGTTTGTTTTAGATTTTTGCCTTTGCACCTCAAAGTGTAAGATGTGGAAAACTTAGAATGTGGAATAGTAGGAGACAGGTAAGGCCAGAAGGTCACTTCTGTAGCTCAGGCAAATTTAAACACAAACCAAAATACAAAAATCAGCTTCTGCAATTATTTCATGTCTGATTCTTTTAAATGGAGGAAGCTGGTCTACTAGGCCCAGTAAGTCACATGCAAAAAACATTCATATATTCAGCTTTACATAGTCGGATGAAGATATGGGTGTGTAGCCAGGTACCTGGACAATTTGGTAGTGATAACTTCAGGAGCTTCCACTGATTTATTTGCTTTCACAAGGGCCAGATTACCCACCAGTTGCACAGCCAGCACAAATCCTTGGCTGGTTATATGGTGTCTTCATCATTCAGTCTGTTCTGGGAAAGTTTGCAAACTGCTTAGGAGCCATAGGATGACAAATCAGACAGCTGAGGTGTTTCTCTTAGAAAGATCTCAAAATACCTGGTGAAAATCTTATGTTTCAAACTCCATCTATCCAGCCTCAGTCCACCTTCTTGCCTGACCATGCTACCATGGTCACTGAAAACCATAACACAGCACTTTGATGCTGAAAACTAAAGTTCTAGAAGCAGAGTTGAAATGAACAGTTTAAATAACACGCAAACCCAAACAAAGGCAGAAGATCCACTGCTGAATGCCCTATTTATTATTGTCAAAGCCATACTAAAGATTTCAATTTCTTATTTGGAACAACTTTTGATTCAAACTCTGCCAAAGTTGTCAATGGAGACTCATTTCCGTCTTCATGAAAAGTGCAGAGGCCTCTGACACACAGAGACCATGGATGGAGGGCTTGAAAAAACACAAGTATTTTAAATTCTTTCAAGGCACTTTTAGGACACTAAAAATAGCAACCAAGGAACCTCTAAGATGAAGTTATCCCTTACTCAAGGAATGATGGGCTAAATGCAACAGTATAGAGTAGCAAAATGTGTATAAAAAGTATATGCATACGTTGTTTCATGCCACACCATTATGCTTAACCCTCTGTTCACTAAACAACACTGTAAAAATAAATTGGCATAAAATGAAATATATTCTGGAAAGAAGTAGGAAGTTCCTCCTGACTGACAGCGGCTTGCAATGCCAGGGCTTGTTCTATATTCATACTTACAAAATGCAGATTATATTTCTTTCATGCTGGCAAGCCAATAACTAAGCTTCACTGCTTTTGGCATTCACTAGATTTTTGTCATACCTCCCTAATATGCCTTAAGGGTACTTGTTGATACCAAGAATTGAAACAAAGCTTATGCTTTCGGTTGCCAAGTCACTTCAGCCAGATGGAAACATGAATCTGGAGCCAGAAAATATTACTCTTATTTGAATTTGGAATGTACAATGGTGGCTTTGTCTTTACCATGTAAATGTTTCTTCTTGTCATGGAAAAGTCTAACATAAGAAAAGGTATATATCATTAAGTCTTCCTTTGTTGCTATCCTAACAAGCTGGTTTGAATATGCTGCAAGGTCTATAACCTAGTTCTGGTAAATAAATGTACCATGTTCCTTTATGAAATTTGCTTCCTTTTCAGCTGAGGTAGGAATTACAATGAGTAATGGCTGTAAGATGAAGCTAGGCAAATCAGAACAGAGCAGTGTATGTATATTTAACAGAGAAGGATGGACATCCCTGGTAATTCATCCTGGTTCCTTTAAACCAGGACTGTAAGTTTTTCTGAAAGGTCTATTCTCAAGCAACTTGAGGGGATTTTAGTATAATACAATTGTATCTGGACAAGGATATTATTGCTGGTAAATATCTCAGCTGGCTTTATAAATCTATGTAATTCTAAACTCAATAGAAAAGACCTTAATTTGTTGGGATTGTTCTTAGGAGTACATTTTGCATTTTTTGTATAAATAATATTTTCCTTCATAATTCTTCTGGGAAGATATAGTGAAAGGAGAAAAATTACATGAAATAGAGAGCAAAGTGTCACTGCAACACTATACTTCTTCAGTAAAGGAGATGTTTTCCTGTGTGAAATATAACAGATACTGTATCTGAACACTTTTTTCGGTATTTACTCCTGAAACTGGAAATGAAAATGAACTTCAAAAGATAATAATTAAATTAACAAATGTGTATCATCTAATAGGATCTACCTGAATTTAACAGAGGTCATCTGAGACTATACAGTGCCACCTGAGGATGATGAAACCTTTAGTAGCTGTTCTTGCATCACTGTAGTCAGTGCAGCCCATACTGTTTCACCAGAAGCTCCTTTTTTCCCTCCAGAAGACACTAATCAAATTAAGATGACTCCTTCAGACACACCAACTTTAGTATCTGCTTCAGCTGTTCTACAACAAACAACAGCATAATCAGTCAGTTTCATCAAACTTTCCCAAAAGTTGGTACAAGCCAGATTGCTGAGAGAGAAATCACTACTCAAAGAATGAAGAGCAGTGATTTTTAAGAGAGGAGCCATGTTTTCTTCAAATGTGGAACTGTCCATGCAGACAGAAAAATGATGGGTCCACACTGTAGGAAACATCAGCCTCCTGATTTAAACTTTGAAATTTTATTTTCTTTTATTAGCCCAGAGAGACTGGAGAGAAGCAGCATCAGTTGGCCAAAGCAAAACCTAAATGAAAAGGTGAGAGTCGGGGAAGAATCAGTGATGTTTTCACATATTACTTGCCTCATACCAAATGACAGCAGAACCAGAGTCTTTTCTTCATGCATAGACCGCTGAAGGCCTGGCTGTGCTGCTCACTTGTGAGGTCAGTGGTTTCAGTGACGCGTTGGAGCCCTAGAGTGGTCTGACTCATGGACCAGCTCTCTCACCAGGCTGCCCAAATGCCTGCATCCCACTGGCTGATGTCCGAGCCAGGAGCCAGATGGTCTGGGAGTCTGGAAAACATGAGGACTGATTCTTCCAAGGGCAATCTGCATACATGCAGCCTTTCCAGGGCTGATCGGGAGCTGTGAGTCTTCCAGCCTGTGCAGCCTTGATGGACCTTGGCCAGTGTCACCGCTAAAAGGCACTGCTGTTACAGGCCAGATTGTCCCTTACTGTCAGCAGCTGTCAGGGTACCTAGGGAGTGTATTTTGCTTCAGGATCACAAGTGTACTAATATTGCTGAAAGAAGACAGTGCAGAATTTCTCTTTTTTTATTGATATATCTGTATTTCTGGCTGTCTCTCCTCACACAGGATAAGTTTTCCTTCTCTGCAAAAATCCTTTTTTCCCCAAACCTCCAGAGTCACTGTGTAAGGAAAAAAGCAAACCAAAACCCAACTCTTCCTGCGGATTTTAATAGCGATTAAAGGCACCATCTAGTGGCATTGGAGGAAATTTACAGGGAACAGAGGTACGGTTCATTTGCAGTCGATCTGTCAAAGACAGTAGAAGAGTCAGGTGTTTCTCTCCATGACATCTTATTGAAAGATGCTTGCTGCATGAAAGACAAGCTTGCAGGGCTGCATAGAGCAAAACCCTGCTTCATCAAAGGTTCAGCATCTCACTGGCTCCCATGCCACTCTGTCGCCTAGTCACGAAAAAGACTGGCAGGTTTACTCTGTTCTCGTAGAAACTGCGGGCAAACACTTCAGAGCAGGACTTAGATATTACAGAGAATTCAACAGGAGGGATTCCAAGCCAAAGGGAATATTATGCTCTATTCCCTTTTTCCCCTCAGACTTCAATCATCCACATTTGGCTTCAGAACAGGGTATTTTATTGTTGGTGAAAAGATATATTTTTGGGGCACAACAGTCAGCTTTGGTCTGCATCTTTATTCTAACTAGCAGTCCAAATGACCAAGCTCCTTTACTTCCACCCTGATGGATTCTCTCACCTTACTGGAGACTCACTTTCCAGAAATATGTATGTCATACCGAGAGGTCCCACTGTCCTGCTGTGTAGAATAATCTCAACTCCCTAAATTGTAAGGGTGCTATAATGATGCAGGCTTAAAGCACTGAGAGATTACTGGAGCAATGGATGGAGCAAGTGAGAACTAAACACACAAGGACTGATCAAACAGGAGTCTGTATCAGACAGTTGATGCCTTGCAGGAAATCCATGAAAGTCCAAATATGGCATTACAGTTATGTATAAACTGAATGAGACCATACTATCAGTGACTGTAGCTGGTACAGGTCATTAACCTTGTCAAAAGCCTCATACTGACATGCAGTGGTGCTCTGTGAGCATTTGGTGAAAGGGAAAGAGAGAAAGAACAGGAATCAAATCCCAGGCCTTAAACACCTGAGTTTATGCATAGTGCTTTCTCATGCTTGAAGGCATGTGTATTGAAATTTTTCTTCCCATCAAGCAGGAACCTCTATCTACATAAACTGATGCTGCAATTAGAAATTATGATAATGAAATCAATAGCAATAACTGACATATAATAAGGACATAAACAGTCCTTATTTTTCACATAGAATGCAGGAGGACTATATCTTGCTCACCTGCTAAATACAGAAGAAATATTAAGACCTGTTTTACATCCAAAAATGTATTTTAAAAACTTCTGTCCATGTAACTGTCACACAGTTACAACAGCGCATACATAACTGTTTAGCAGATTGAATTAAATTAAACAACTACTGGTTATATATTTCTGAAAGTTCGCATTTGCCCAAACCTAGAGAAAAGCCTTCCATTCTCATTTTGTAATATTCCATATCTGGTAGGTAGGGTTTTTTTTCAGTTTAAAAAGGATTTTAGCTAGCTAAATCTAAGCAACAGTCTAAAAATCATGAAAAAAGTCTAATGTACTGAGATACATACACTCTTTGGTGATAAAACATTGACCAAATGTCATTTATTAAGTTTCTTGTAACTCCTCTGGGGTGAAAAAGCAGCTCTTGGAGCATAAACAGCAACATGAGTAACAATAATTAATGATTGTGGTCCCTAAGCTCATCTGGAAGTGTGAACTGGGGGCTCACACTGAGGCAAAATGTGTGTGAAGCAGCAGCTCTTGCCTTCTGCTGAGTTACAAAATCAGCTTGAGCCAAGGAATAAAAGGAGGTTGAAGGCATAAGGGTGGGTGATTAAAGAGGAAGAAGGGAAGGGACAGAAGAAAGCATTTTGGTGGCAGGAGTGGAAGGGCAATCCAAAGTCAATAAGGTCAGTAATGTTCCTGATGCAACATACATTCCTGGCTTTTCATCTGGGAAAGATTGGATACATTTGGGTTAAACCATTTTCAATTGGTCAGAAAAGCAGTGCCCTTGTTCCCTAAGCTATGAATATAATTCAAGAGAGGGTACAAGAAGCAAGCACTTTATGCAGTAAAACAACCTGTTCTGAATCTGTTATCTTTAAGCTGCTGAAGTTGATAGCAGTCAAGCACATGCTTCATTGGAAAGGTACACACATGCTTAGAAGCATACATAGATTTAAGATTTTGCTTATTTTTTTCCTGAATTCAAGTTTTTGTTTTTTATTAATACTGTTATAGCATCACATATGTGTACAGCTTTACAAACCAGAGATCAACCCAGCACAGAGAGAACAGAGAGACAGAAAATCAGAACAAAATACGATCATCAGCTCATGTTGATTTCATCTGTGTAATTTTATTATCTACTTGAATAAAATCAGATTGATTGTTATTCTGTGGTGGTTTAATTCTTGGGATCTTTGCATTAACAATTTGTTCTTTGTTTTTTCCTTCTGTTTTCACATTTTAGTGAAACATATGCAAGTTCTGTTATATAGCAATCTGATTTCTTATGCCTCTGAAACCCTAAACAGTGCTGACAAAACAGGTTAATGTTGATATGTCAATAGTTCATGTTTGATGCACTGGAGAAAATGCAGATATAAGAGAAAAATATGATGGCTGTACAGAGAGATTGAACTTAATCTGTTCTTTCTGAGAGTACAAACATCAGAAGTTTCAAAGTTCTCTGTCAGAAGAATTTCTCCAGACAACAGATAATCTTCAGGGGAGTTAAAATCAAGGGAAATATTGGAAAGTAAAAAGGAGAACAAACTTAAAACATGCCAATCACAGCCCACAGAACTTTATGAAGAAAGCAGGGATCCTTCTACAAGGATCATCACTTCAGGAGTGTGGATCCTCTCTGGAATGTGCTTATACCAGGGACACTTAAAATATGGACAAAATAATCTTAATACATACAGACTGGCTAACTGAGTAGGTCAGACTAGAAAAGATCCTTTGCATCCTAAAAAAAACAAAATGCAGAATTAACAGAGGGAAATGAGCTTTCAGTCACTCCTCCCATCATCACTGTCCAGTGTCATGTATATTCCTACATTACATCACATACCTGTCATTGAAACCACAGATGCCTTACCTATGCTACACCCCTCCCATTTTCTCTGGAACTGTGTCTTTCCTGATGAAAATGATAAGTAGCCTATATAGCTTCTTTTTACATAAAAGTTGTAAACTACAACCACAGGTTCATTTAAATTTACTGTCGTAGGTCATGTTGATTTGATCTCTGGACATGTCATATCTTTAAATCAAGGATAGAGAGATCCCATGTGTCTAGTAGTCCAGGATAACTACCTGCGCTGTATTGTACAGTACTTTCATATTAGCAAATTAAATAGGGTCTTGGCCTTGTACAGTTGTGGGTTCACAATTACTGGGGCCTGTTTCCAATAGAAGGCTTGCATGCAGTCTCATTTTTTTCTGATAAAAAGTGTGAACATGGCTGAGTTCAGTGCAGAAAGAATGCCACTGCCTTTTATATTACAGTTTAATATTACAGTTACAACACAATTCAAAATTTTCTTTGGAAAGATGAAGACTATGTGAACATAACTGTTAGGTTTCACAAGCAGAGGTCATAGACCAGGGAGTTTTTTCTCAAAGAGACTGGTTAAAAGCTGGTGGTCTGGCAGACAAATTAACTGATTGGGCAACTACGCATTTTATGTGCAGCTTTATTAAGAAAAGAACAGCGAATGCTTTGCACTATCAACACACAATATAAGATGCAGACTTTTAGAGGATTTAGGCACTTGACGCCTCTACAGTTCTTGGGTTCCATCTGTGGAAACGTGAGTGCTAAATACCTGATGAGTATCTGGTACTTGCATACTTTAGGGGAGGAATCTGAGCAAAAAAGCCCAATTTCAAGAAGGATCCACCACAGAAGTTGAATACTATTTTATTGGGAAGGAGCTATCTGACTTGGCTTCATTACAGATTCACACATTCAATCACACCAACATCACTTTTCAAATACCATCTCTTACAAATGGATGTTGTTAACTTTCCCCGACAGTAAAGGCACAGCATGTGATCTTCATCCATCAGAGGAAGCTTAATAAATCAACCAGTACATTACAGCTTCACGCCAAGTTAGCACCTTCATCATGGAATGAAATTAGCAAAGCAAATACACTGTCTAATTGTGAAATATGCTAATTACCAGCTCAACCCGTGAAATAAGGCATGAGTGATGTGTGACGAGCTTTGTACAGAGTCGTGAACACTTGGAAATGCAACACTTAAATAAAGTCTAAAACTGCTTATGCAGAGAGAAAGGAGAACAGACAGGGCTAGGGAAGAGGCATGGTGGAAAAATATTTTCATAAGAAGTTTGAAACCTTTTCACTTCTGCTGCTCTTGTGGGATTAAAGGCTGGAAGTAGGGAAATGCTCTAATAACAAGCTAGATACCATTTTTCATCTATTTCACACCAATCTATGTCTATTCAGTGTCATTACCAAAGAAAACCAAACTAGCAGTTTGGGATAAATTTTCAAGTTGGCATAGTTTGACTTAAGTCAACAGAGTTGTAGTTTTCCATCAGTAGAGAATTTGTCTTTTTATGTTATGAATCCAGACTTTTCAGCTGACAAACTAAGCACTGACATTTGGTCTTTGTAAACGTCTTCATTACTGAGAATAAGAAGATGATGCTTGGGAGTGCATTGTAGCCTAGGGATTTCTTTGCTATTTAACTTGGCTATTATGTTGTTACAGAAACTTCCTACTTGTATTTCTGCATTAATCTTCTAAATTATGTATCGTTTTCTCTACCTAGACTTCTCCTCCCCAACTTTCCATCCTGATGGTGAAATAAAAGACATATAGAGAGGAATAATGTCTTACTATAGTTCAGCAACAAGGGAAAGCAGCACAGACGCAGAGAATGAGTCCTCTTTTAATAGAGTTGCCCATTTAATGCCCAACTCTTATCTCCTCAATTCTTTCCATGGAGGCCAGCAAGGCCTACTCACATGAGGCTTTGGATAAGAGGTACAGGAACTAAGCCTTCAGAGACTTTGAAAAGCAGTGCCAATGTCTGAATATGGTCTGATATTTTGATTTGTAAAAGTGAAATAAACCTCAAAGTTTAATCCATAATGAACAAACAAATTCTATACCTTAAAAAGTTCTTTTCTGAAAATTGCTACCTGAAGCGTTCACAGCCCTCCATTAGATAGGCACAAATTCAAAAGCTTTTTTCAAATTCTTCAGTACAAGTGATAGAATGAAATGTCTCCCAAGTTAAACATTTGCAGAAGTGCTCAGAGTAACTCAAGACTGTAACTGAACAGAGTTTGGCTTTTTATATCTCACCAGACTGAAAAAAAAAATAAAATTGCAGTTCATGAAAACAAAAGTGGAACATTATTTCACGATTTAGTATTAACAGTAGAATGATCTGCAGCTGACCACGTGTTAGTGAAAATGGGAATTGTATTGACCCTTTGCTTTTTGACCTTTCCAGGTTACATGGTCCAGAATATTTGTTGACAAAGATACAGACCTTGTCTAGCTCATGAAAGCTTTTTATGGAAAACTCACTTGAGAAAAATGAGTAACTCCATGATCACTTCAGTTAACACAGCTCAACACCATTGCCAGAACATCCTTTCCCCCAGCTCTTTACTCTCACACCCTCCCTCATACCAGCATGGGTGCTTGTGTAGCCACGTTGTGAGTTGGATCAGGGAACAGATCCAGCTGAGAACTATCAGAGTGAATTTCTGGAGATACCAAATTTCATTTGTTGCATGCACAGTCTTACAGAAGATCTGTGCTGACAGCACATACTTTGGGAAGGAGATAAGAGCATGCAAATGCAGAACACACTGTCTCTACAATACTTTCCCAGTCTCTGGGCAGTTTGCAGCCTCAGGCACTACGTATATGGTATACTGGAATCCATCTGCAGAAGTACTTCACCTTCAAACACCACAGAATGGGCTAATGGGTGTCCAGGATGAATGAATACTACCTGGAAAAGGGTTAATATGCGTATTTTTAATAAGTTCTTGCAGCACAAACACAAAGCCCTAATGTACATTCACCCTTTTTTTTTTTCCCTAATTATCAGTTACTTATTAAAAATATAACCTCAGCAAAACTAGACAGGGATTGACGTGTTTCTACAAATCTGTTGTAACATCATCTACCTGACCATGTGTCTACACTTATTAAATAAAACAAAATAAAAACCACAACAACATCAAAAGTTACAAGTACTTTATATTAAAACTGATTGATTGTAGTAGTACTTTGTTTTGTACCTGACAGGTTTGCTTTGGCTTTGCTGAACAGAAGCCTCTTGCTGGGTTTCTAGCTACTTAAGGATCCTCTTTCAAGACAGACTGAGAGCCAGCATTCTGACAGAGCTCAGATCTTGGCTTATCACATAGCTTGTTTCCAATTTTTTTAATGTCTCCTCTTGGAGGCTTAACTAGATGAGCTGGTTTATCAAAAGCTTGTTGCTCGATCATAGCAAGAGTAAAGAGGTGATGAAAATGCAGCCTGCAGGTAGTACCTGTTCATTTTGCCTCTGACAGATCTGCAGAGATGGGCCTGAAGGGATGGGTAAGACCACCAATAGCACTTGTCTTCCTGTTGTCAGAACGGAAAAAGGTGATAGAGACACTGCTGGCAGTGAGGCCATCCTGTGAGGCAAAGACAGGAGAATGAATGCAATAAATCAGATCAACATGATATGGTCAAGATGATCAATCTAGAGCAGAAGAGCCAAAGACATTTATAAGTAGAATATGGATGGTTTACAACATATAATTCCAAGCTGGAAAGCAGACGATGGCACTTTAATAAAGACATCTGTGGGAAATGAATTATCTCCAGCTCATGACTTAGGCTGTATGTCAAATTCAGGGCCCTCTGCCCCGCACAAAGGCAGACACTCTTCATCAGTGGGATTGAGCCCATGATAAATATGCCTCATGAATGGCAGGTCAGGTGTTGCTTCTGTTGTAATCCAAAGAAAAGGAGATTTCAGACTCTTCAATTGTGAGGTTAGACTTTATTAACCTCATTTTTCTTCTCACTTGCTGCTGGCCTGAATCAGTCACTAAAGTCATGCACACATAAGGCTGATAAGTCTGACAGGAGAATCAGGTATGAGATTTTTGCATTTGGAATATTAGACATATAGGGGATGTGGGGGAGAAGCAAGGTGATGTAAAGAGACACAGTGTGTTTAGAGGAACTTACATGTTCCTCAGTGAATTTCTTTTGACAGTTTGCAGAAATATAGTGAGTCAGCTGTCATCATATAATGTATTACTATAAAACAGTGTAAAAAGGGACAATATGCTTAGGCACTGATTAAAGAGAAAAGGGGAAAGGAAAAAAAAAAAAACCAAACAACCAAGCTCTTTGTTAGTGAAAGGGAATTGTAAGAAAGTTTGGAAATGTGCCTCCTCTCAACTTCAGGAATTAGTTTTGAATTCGTTGGAAGTATTTTCATTCAGGCTGCAAACCAGCTCAAAGACCACCTGCTGTGAAATAAAGGAGCACAGACCAGCGGTTATTATAGCAATAGCCATAAGTTTATTGCTTATTGGTACTAAACTTAAATCTTAGTAATTTTGAATTACTGAGTTAGCTTAGATTTATGGAGATGCAGGATCATTTAGAACTGCAGTCATTCCAGCAGGGTATATTATCTAAACCAATTTTCTTATAGTGATGCAATTGCAATACCATAGTTACGGTTGTATCAGTGTTTCCATTATAAACTCCTATTTTCAGGGTTTTGTAATTTGACCATAAAAATTCACTCCTTGTTGAAACTTAGCATACAAGGTCTGAGATAAGGAACTTTTTCCTTTTCTCTCAAAATCGAAAAAATAAAAATCTGATCTGTTCAGCCATTTCTAATGTTCCAGCAGTGCAAAAAACAAAAACAGCAAAGCAGTAGTTGGCTGTTTAACATCCTTTACTGTCCATTTACCATAACTTAGATGAGACCTTTTTGGTAAATAGAAGATGGCAAATTGCTCCTCTTTTGTGATGGGGAGGAAAACAAATCACACATGTTGCAGAAAACACTTTTCTAATGTGAATGGCTGAAATTTCAAGTGTTCATAAAACACTTGTTAAGTTCAGAACAACTCTTTAAGCATCTTTAGATTCAAAAAGAGTGCTTAAGTTTTGTAAAGTTAAGTGGTTCACATTTTGGCATGGGCCTTATGAAAACTACTTTCTCTGATTTGTTTTTGCTCTTTAAAAAATTTTGCTCAGAAATGTCATCATCCTCTTTCCTCTACAGAATTCCCATGAATGCAATTGAGCTAAAATATTAATATTTACGTAAATTAGTTTAACATTTTGTTCAATTTGTTTATTTTAATTTGGACTTAATTATTAGCTTTTCATCATAAATCATTTATGCTGATATGTTAGCTGATATATTTCAAATGTACCTCTCTATCCACTAGAAGGCACACCTTACATTCAGATTAACATATTTACAAACAGTAGAGTCTTATGCAGAACCATGTTTAAAAGTGCGATTTTCCATCTGATCTTAAAATAATGCAGATAAGGTCTGACATTTCAACCGTCAGAAAACATACTAATTTTGGCTTTAGCCTTAAATGAAACTAGCAATGACTATTTTGCCTCTGGCTGCTAATTATTACTGTGCAGTACTTCAGAAATACTTAAAGCCATGGAGTGTGTAAACCTATAACAAAGTTTGCGAAGTCACAGTTGGACGAAGTACCTGAAAGCAATTGCTCTGTCAAAGTCTTCTTTTAATCTCATGATACATTCAGTTGATGCTGAAATCCTGTAAAATCACCCAGGTTTAAGCAGGTTTGGGTTAACCTCAGAAAGGAAGCCAGATATTACTGTTGCTCGAGGTATTGATCCTGTGCTCAGGGAAGTCAATGACAAAATGCCTATCGACTGCAAAGAACTGAGATTAAACTAAGCCAAATAAAAGAATCCAAACCAACCAAAACAACAACAAACCAAACCACAGTGTATTGAACTCCTAAAAATCTGAAAATTGATATAATTTTGAAAGTGGAAATGATGCGATTTTACATTAGCCATACATTTCACATGTTTCTAAAAGAAAACATACAGTGATGTTTCTGATAAGAATTAGGAATGGGTGACAGCTATAATATTTAAGGTAAAAACCCCTGCCTGATTTATGCAAATAAGTATTAATTAATATAGAAAATAGTGAAAATTCTTTTTGTAATGTTGAAATGGAGTAATTTTTTTTTTTTTTTAAGCCTCTAAAACCACCTTTTATTTATTCCTGTGATTATAAAGAAAATTAGTAAAATGCTGAATTTGCAGAAGAAACTAAGGAAAATATCAGGGTTTATTTCTGCTGTCATTGGTATTTTTAACCTCTAACATTTAAAGTTATATGCTAGACAAATAATTTACTTTTACAGTGCTCACAGTTTATTGCCAGCATATCTCAAAGCCAAGCAAGATTTAAACTAGAATGTAAGTGTTGTAAGGAAAGCAATTTGCCTTGCATGCAGTCCTGAAAAGTGCTGGTTAGTTGTGTGATGTTTTAAAAGAGCTAGTGGACAGTGCCTACACTTACTGACACATTTTGTGTCTGTTAAAGGTGTGTGTATTTTCAAAACGGTTACTCAAAAGAAATTTTTCTGTAGACCTAAATGCAAGACTTCAGGCAACCAAACTTAGTAAACTAATGATAAGCTGTTGAAATATGTTATCATAAGACTGTAAACTCTCCTGTGATCATATTTATATTGGTGTCCTTGAGTCTAGACAGCTGGTCAACTTTTGCCAGAATAATCTTTTTCTGAAAATAGAAAAGATCAACACTGGGTAAGACCAGGGAACTATCAGCCTTGTTAGTTTATATATACTAAATCGTGACACAGAAGTATTAAAAGTTGGTGGTCACCCTTCAGATGTGGAGAAATAGTTTTACAGCACATGCAGTTCTGTAGGAGAAAAAAAAAGGAAGCAGAAATTCAAAGCAGTTGGTTGGTAACTTTAGACTGACATCCTGACAAAGCGATTTGAGATTTATACCCTTATTCTGGGTATACTTTGATGGTGACATGAATGGAGCTTCAGCAGTGGACTTTGCCCACACTTATTATATGACACCTCCACGAAAACCAGGAGCAATTGTCTCCAGCAGGTGGGACAGGCCTGTACTATCCAAAGTCCATTTGAAAAGCATCGAATATTTAAGACTTCATGGGGTTTCTTCATGCTCTCTCTGGTGGCAATGAGACAGAAGTGAATGACTAAAAACCAGAACCAATAAAAAAGAGCCTCTAAACCATGGTAATTTCAATTTTTGCACACTTTTTTTTCCCAATTGTAGTACAAGATGAGTGAGAAATAGAAGACACTTTTACTAGACAAAATAGAACAGGATAGTCACTATTCTGGTTCAGCTCAAAAAATACGTTTGTTTTCATAATTTTAAAATGTTTCATTTCAGAATCAGTTTTTTTTTACCCATTCTTAAAGAGCAAATTAACTTGCAGTTTGGAATGTTCTTGAAATAGAAAAATCCTTGAAAAAATACTTTCTCACACAATGAAAGCTTTGTTTATGCAAAATTGACATATTCTAATATTCTACTGAGGAGAAAAAGATAAAAATGTTTTATTGCACAATTCCTGAACATTATCACTAGGAACAGATTTACTCTTCATGTTGCTTGTACCTAGTTTTGGTTTTGCCACTGTCAATGAGAGGACTCCACTTTTTCAAAAGTTCATTTGGCTCTTGTTTTCAGGCATTCTATCTTCATTTCTAAAGCTGCCTGCTGCTTCTTTCCACATGGTAGGTACATTCACACATGCTTCTTGTTTCTTCAGAAAAACAGGCAACTGAATTCTTATGGTATCTCATCTATCTTATAGATAGGATGTCTTTTATTTGTGCTTGCCGCATTGGACAAGACAATGGCTAATACTTTATTTTTTTTTCGTTTTATTGTTCATATGGTTGAAGTCATTACTCTGGATTATAATCCAGGTTAAAAAAAAGTATGAGACTACTGGCAAAGACAATCACGTTTGTCAGAGAGCTGGTAAACTTTGTACTAACTTCATGACAAACAAAAGATTGAATAGATTATGTAGAAAAATTAGACATCCTCATAAGGAAAGGCATGGATTTACATTAGGGGATGAATCTCTATTAATAAATAAAATGAGCCATAGACCTTTCACTGGAGGAAGATGGCATTAGTGAGTGCCTGTTGGCACCAGTCAAAGCACAAACACGCTAACAAATGGTGGGAAGACTGGGACCCAGCTCAAGTCTGTGCCTTGGAGCTTATTTGTTCATTTGTATGATGCAGTATGGGGAATTTGGTTCCATTATTTTCTTAGCTTTTTGTATTTTAGAAAGAAATAAAAACTTAGGTAACTCACTTTACCTGCTTATAGTCTGTTCATTAATGAGCATAAAAATATTGACCTCTTTTGCAAAAAATCCTTGAGATCTGCTGATTAAAAATGCTATATGGCAGCAAAGATTTTTTTATCAGCATTATGCACATAATAATTTCAAAGAATGGATGCCAATGGCACCAGTTACTACAATGGGCAAGTATTGGTGTGATTAGGGCCAAAAAAGTTGGAACAACTCTGGTTCTTCCAGCCAAAAATGTGGCTTGCTGGCAAGTAGAAAACTAGCTGGACCTCCTCCAGGTACTATATGCACAGCTGTATAGATTATGTGCCACTGCTGTTCCATCTGCAAAATAGACCCAGAAACCCAAACTTCATGACTGGACTGAGGCTGAAAGAAAATTTATTAGGAAGGAAAAAAGAGAAAAAAAAAAAAGGAACAATCTGTATCTCAGAACAAGAACTTTGATATTCTTTTTGTCAGATTATCTTCATTCCTTTTCATTTATAGGAATCGACTAAAGTACAAACTACTAGCATTAGTTTATTTATCACTAGCAGGATCAGAAACTCCTGTAATGATCCAGAACTCTACTTAGAAATGATAAAAAATACCCCAAAGACAGAATCAGCTAGACTCCCTTCAGTAATCTAAGGATCTGGAATAAAGTATTCTCAAGGAGTGATACATCCAGACTAATATATTCCTTAGATAACTATTTTAGGAAAACATCAAATATTTCTGCAGATATTTTATCTTTCTCTTTACTTCTGCCAGATAGAGAAGGTGTTCAAATGACCAGGGATGCAAAGACGAAATCTTCCGGCATTTCCTCCTTCACCTTGTGAGATCAAGCAACTGAAGATAAAAATCCTCTAAAAACCATTCTGAAGGAATGTTTAGAGAGTTTGGAGGAAATGGAAACACACAATTACAGAGAATAAGGAGAGAGTAACATGGTTTCAAGACAAACAGCTTGGATTTTCTAAGTCAGTTTTGCAGAAAGACTGGCTGAAGAAAGATGACTCTGGGAAGATGTTCGCAATATGACTAAAGAGGATAATAAACAGGAGCTAAATTCATTTGATGGGTGGTTTAGAAGGCAGTTCTGAAAGGCCCAATATGGAAAGCCAGAAAATTAACTTCTTTGTGAAACCAAGTGTGATATAAATTTACACTTGTTGGATGTATTAATAACATGTTCCAGCTTGTCCAGTATTACTCCTTGAATAAGGATCTGAATTAGGAATGCTAAGTACACCAGAAATTTGAATTAGAGAAAGACTAGACCTTCTCCATAGCTGTAATTTGGCAGAGTAAATTCTGGATTTTTCAAGAGGAGACACATATCAACTTCAAAAAAACTTTAACTGTGATCATTAGCTTTCTCCTTTGTTCATCTGCTACGTGCAGAAAACAGTGGAACCAGTCCTCTATAAAAACATAAACCACTTGTTTTAAGAGGGAACAAAAACTAGAAAATACAGCATAAGAAATGGACATCTCATCTACCCCAATCTCTAAAACCAACTCAGTGATTTGCTCTTATACCAGGATATGCTTTCCAACCCATTTTTGTAAGAAATACTCCCCTTTTCTGTACTGGATCTACCCCAAATGCAGATCTTTAATTTTACATCTTTCAGAAAAATATTAAAATTTACAGTTAAGACTTTGAAGAGTGTTGTTTTGAATAAATGCTGAGGTCACATACTATCATTAGTGGCTGCAAGGATAGGCCAGCACTGGGTGTCTTGAATTGTTATGACCAGGTAATCCTACCTTGCTTAAATTGCTGTCTATATTAAGCGTAATTATATAGAACAAAAGGCAAAACTAATAATGACACCACAAAAGGAAAACAGAGTTACTGTTGCTCTCTTCTTTGAGATAATAAATAAAGAAAATCTGATTGTCTTTTGGGGCAAATTTTATCTCAGTCCATTTCATCAGTTTACTTCTTTTTTCTTTCAGTGTACTTCTATCCATAACTATAAATAAAATTTTCTTTCAAAGACCTGTCACTATTATGACTTAGTTCATTAATTTTCCCTAATTCTGTCAATCTAAGCTGAAACATTTATTTACTAAAACCAGTATGTATGTCCCTGTTTGGGTTGGTTTTTCTGCCTTTGCTAAAATCAATATCTGAACAAATGCACTGCAGTCCCTCAGTTTGAGATTCACTTCACTCTCATTCTCTGTTTTTTTCAACCATAAATCTAGATTCAGAATTCCCTGCCCAGTAGGAGAGGGAGGAAAGATGCATGCTGGTCATTTACATATTTTAACAGACGGAGCTGCTTTTACTGTGCAGCTGTCGATGTAGAAGAAATATTCTTTGGGGTAAAGCACTAGGTTAGGCAAAAAATGTCTGTGAAGATTTCCATCTCTTCAACTCCTGCTTTTCTACCAATGGGGAAAGGAGATATTGTCATGTCGTAAGATTATCTACCCTACTGTAGTCAAATGGACAGATATCCCTGGTGGCTTCTGGAAAGCTCAGCTCCCCCAGACACTAAAATCCTTTCTATTTTCATATTCCAAGAACAGATGAGTATGCTTTGCAATTGCTTGGATTTTGCTAATCAAACAGATTGGATTAAATTTTGTGCTAGAACCATAAAGTAGAAAGATTCTAGCTCAATGGTCAGTGATGGCATCTGCTGCTGCAAAATGCAGCATATTCTTTCTGGGAGAAATCAGGGTTTAGGATCACATTAAATTCTGCTTCTTTTCAAAGCCAGGCAATTCTTCTATTATTATAAACAACAATAGAGAATGATAGAGATCTGAACAGAAATGATAAGAAATTTGTTACTGAAGATCGTAGAAAGGTAGGATATATCTACATATTTTTAAAACACTAAAAATCAGGTATACAGGAATGTATTACCTAATTTAAAGCACTTAATATTGGAGGTCTAAAAGTTAAGCTGAATATGTTGGCTGTTTCTTTAGTCAGTGGGAAAAAAAAAGCCACATTGAGAGAGTTATTCACCACACCATAATATCTAATGTCTAATGCAAAATATTCTCCTGGAGCTGCCCCATTTTATTAAAGATGATAAAATATCAGTGATTGGCCTACACTGAGCATGCAGGTTTTAGAAGGCTAAACATGGATGTGAGCATTCAAGCTTGGATGATTCTACTGAGCTGAAGTGACAACAATTCTCCCAGTCTTTTCATAATGGTGTTTAAACATTTCTGGCTTTCAGAAACCTTCCTTAAATTTATGTTTTCAGGTTTTAGATTTTAAGCACAGGGATATGATGTGCCTGTGTTTACTCACTGTGTCCAAAATTGCTGTCAGGATAAAGATAGTTCCTGGATCAAAAGCAGTGGCACCAAAAGATTGATGGAAGAAACAGGAACACAAAAAAAAAAAAAGGAAAGTAATAATATTTTATATATAATAAACTGCAGGAAGATATCAAGAAGTCATCTCCACATCCAGTCTCTCACTTTGACCGGTGCTTTCACCTGGGTGACCCCAACTCTATTTCTCAATCTAAGAAGTTTAATTTAACACTTTTTTCATTCATGCTGATGAATTTGCGGAGCTATATTTTCCATCATGCTTATTGTTACAGCATAACCCAGTCTTTCTCATATGCTTCACTCCTCAATGCAGAATGCCATGTCTTCTTTTTCTTTTTTTTTCCTTCATTTATTTTGTGTTTGTGAGTTGTGTCCAACAATACTGCCCACATATTTTAAAAGTGGTAACATAAGGAGTTATTTGCAAGAAGTCTTGAAGTACCATCAAGGACACCTGCTTCCAGGATTGTATTAAATTGAGATCAGCCAACATTACAGAGTATTTCAGCATCAGAAACAGCCAAAAATATGTCCCTAGCAGTGCTATTTTCATTATTCAGACCTTCACCCAAAATCTGTGTAACTGTCTCTTAAATAAATTTTCACACTTGCCTGTCTCTATAACTGGCTTCAGCAGTGTGCTGTATATTTTAACTACAAGGAAATTTTGCAGGTAGAAGAGTTCTCCCTGAAGTCACTAGCATCCGCCTTAAACTCAATCCACCGTCTCTCAGTCCCATGCTTGCAGCAGGAGGTACATGTCAACTTTTTTATAGTGGCAAGCTGTGCCCTAGATTCTGCACCCCCTCCCCTTCCCACTATCCAGGTACATGTGAGTGTATCTTCTTTTCCCATTGAATTTTTTATTTGATAAATAAATAAAAGTTTCCTGAAGTTGCTGAGGTCTCAAAGGTGCAGGAAACTGTAATATATTTAAAAAAAAAAAAAAAAGAGGAAAAAAAAAAAATAGAGTTCAAAGACAACCAGACAAGGTAGAAAGAAAAAGATCAGTTCAGTGGGACATAACAGGAAATTTGAGCTCTTGTAGACTAACACCAGTGGGAGGGATGGGAAATAAATATCCAGATAAATATCGTATTGATCTTACACATTTGGACCACAGTTGTGTGGGTTTGTTGCAGAATGAGCACCAAAGTACTTAGGGAGTTCAGCAAACTTCCAGTGGTAGAGAAATACAGATTTTCCAGGAAAGCAGTAATTAATGATACCATAATGAAAACATCACCATGCTTCCAGTTAGATGCAGTTTTACTGGACTCTTCTTCCTCTTAGGTGATGCGTAAGCTAGGCTTTATCAATATATTAGGCATAACATATAGGTAACATTAGGTTTTCCTAAAATCAGGCTTAATCTCAGAGATTTCTGGTACTTTGCCCATCTTTTGTCTAGTCCCATACGTTGAAGCCATTGTATAATGACCTTATTGCGCTGAACATCATCTTGAAACTTTTTGGACTCTATCTCTCATCTGTTGGTACAGCTCTAGTTTTTTTGTCACAGCAGCCACTTAGGTGTCTTAGAGGTAGAGAAAAATAATTTTTAGACTATTGCCAATAAGCAATTTCATCATGAAGCTTCAAACTCAATCTAAATAAAAGGCAACAAATATTTTATCCCTAACCTGCTTTAAGCAGACTTTCCACTCCATCATTCTGCCTGCAGCACAGACCCCAGCTTTCTTCACAAAATGCTTCTTCATTGAAGGGCAAATATTCTATCCCAAAATTTTGCTTTTGGTTATGGAGCAGCAGAGGAGAAGATCCCATTCAGGTAATCTGGGAATCACAGCATTGTTCTTCTGAAATATGAGAATGACCCATGCATCGAAATTTGTAGTTTTGTCCAAGAATAGTACCGCTGATTAAATACTTTTTGTTTTGTCTCTAGACTGATAAAAATATCAACATGTTTTTTGATATGTTTTTGATTGTGGGCCAAAAGTAAGCATTTGAAATATGTTTGTGAAATGTCTAAAACTGATGTTAGTAAGCAACCAGTGTCAAGGAGCTTCTTGAGGTTTGTTTTGGGTCTCTAAAGCATTCCAGTAATAGAATATTACCTAAATTAAATTATAAGTATTCTTTTTCTATAAATAGCTTAAACTAGAAAAAATTTTCCCTGAGTCAATTTACAAATAATTTTCATAGAGGAGGACTTGTCCAAGATAGGTAAGACCTCCATCTTAACAATCTTTAATCACAGTCCTCTGAAAGCTGGGCCTGGATAGAAATCTTTTAGTGGAGTTTCACCTGTCTTCTTTAGGGTGTCAAATGCATGCAGCTTGGTTAACCCTGCAACGTGGTTCAGAAGGGTGGTTTAAGGTTTGTGATTTACAATGGCCCAGTTCACCAGATGTGGCTTCTTTTATTCACCAGTTTGTAGCTTTAGATACTACGTGTCACCTAATGGATTTCTTTCATGCTGATTTCTTGATTTAAATGATAGAGTCCTTGGGATACAAGTTTTTTATACAATGACAAAATGCAGTGGAACTTCAGTTCATGTCCTATAAATGTTTTCATAGCATGAATAACAAGTGATAGCATGCTGATGGTGTACAAAGTTGACCGTGGTCTTCTACAAAAGAGGAATTTTGCATGCTGGAAAAAAATAATGCTAAAGTCAAAGGATCCTCTGTAACCTGAAGCCACTAGCACACTTCCAGTTCACACTAAATTATGTTTTCCACCCACCAAATGACAGTTTCCAGATGAGATTTCAAAAGCCATTGCCTTTGCCAGTATATTTTTTTAATGAATTTTTTGCATCCATCTTTATTCCACTCAACTCATACAGGAACAGAGAAGAAAGGGATTAAAAAAAAAAAAAAGAGAGAGAGACACACAGAGAATGATGTGAAAAAAAAAAAAAAAAAAAAAAGACAAACAAACCCATCAAAATGATAATTGCTAAGTTATCATTTGCTTGCTCTTTTCCAGTCTAGCTGCTGTGGCAGCTCCTCTCTCTTCTTCCACTCTGCTTTAGCTCCCAAATGATATCAATTATCCACAAATCTCACAGGGCCTGCACCATCTGAATAACAATTCATTAACCTTCACTTTCCTCCTGCTGATTAACTTGCCTTCACCACCTCCCTGATGTAGGAGGCAGAGTGCCGGAAAGTCAGCCAAACTTTTTAATTATGCAAATAATACAATACCAGGAGATAATTATTTAGCCTAGAACTCAGGGTGCATAGGCTTCTGCTCTGCTTTCGTTGGCTTTTCAACCCTGTTCTCTTCTTTGCATCATCTTAGTTGTGTCAAGGAGAATGAAGGATATTCTGTTTCATTCAGTGCAAGTGATCACTCAGAGAAGCTGTGCTTAGATGTGCCATGGTATGGGGAGGAATAGGTTGCTGCAAGGCTGGCCAGGGAACACAAAAAGCTAGTTTAAGTTTCAATATTTGTCTTTCAGTCTGCTACCTCCAAGCAGCTTCCAGGTAAAGCCTGTCTGAATACAAAATCTTTGATTGCAGGGCTGACTTTTGCATCTTACGGCTGATAGGACTGATCTGTGTAGCTCAAGGTTTTTTCTGGTATGGAATTGTGGAATACTGTCCACACTTTATCAGCCCAAACCCTTTCTTATTCCAGTCAAATTTAATATTTTATAAGTGAATAATTGAAAATCGACAAATCTTCAAACTTTTTTCAATAGAGATAACCAAACAGATTTACAGCCAGAATTTTGTTTTATACAGATACACAAAACTTTCACCCAGAGCTAACTCAGGAGCATCAGGATGGATTTGTTTCAAACTCTCTAGCATGCTTTATGACAGACATATAAGGGATAGTTTCCATTATGCAAACGGTAAGGTTCTGGGCACATGAGATTCTGAACTCGGGTCTGCAGTCAATTCACCTTGTGTCTCTGACCAAGTCATACATATATGTCTACACATCAGTACAAGTGGTTTATGTACTTACCTTTTTAGCTCTGTCTGGTCTGTTGAGTTTCTTTATCTGTAAAATAGAGGTGACACTGCTGTACAAAGGATTTTCAAATCTCTGAACTGAAACTTTCTTAGAATTACAGATCACATCTACAAAATAAAATTTTACCATCTGCTCCATTCATCTGACATCATTCCTGTATTTTGGGAAATTATAATAGATTCTGCTTGATAATCAGCTTCAAATATAGTAGCATAAGAAGATCTTTGTGAGATTAAATGATATAAAATTCAGGGAAGATTGGATTCCTCTGACAATATTTTATATGTCCTAATTTAACAGTGTTTGAATTTCATTCTTGGAAGCAGATCATAGTTATGTATTCAATAATTCCAATTTATGCTAGAAATTTCATAAAATTTCAAAACTCCAAACACAGGCTGATTTCACTATTCAGAATGAAAATGCAAACCTTCTTCATTATGATCTTTGGTGGTAAACTTCAAAAATCACTTCAAAAGAAAATTTGCCATTATATTATCTTGCAGTTCTCATTTTCTTAGATATTTCAGAGTAACTGAATATAATTATCTCAGTTTTGAAAGTGGAAAAGCAAAGAAATAAGCAAGATAATAAATATCTTTGATTTCAAATAAGAATTTCTAAATCTGTAAATAGACTAAGGAGAGTATTTTCTCAGCTGCTTCTTAGTGGAAGTGGATCCCACATTTCCTTGGTACCTTGGTTGTTCTCCAAGAATACCTCCTTTTCTTTCATTAAATGTGACGTACTCAAATCATGATGCTGGAAAGTTCAGTAGCTGAAATGCAAGAATTTCACAGCAAATACACTTTCTGACCTCTCTTGTCAACCAGACTCAATCCACTAGGAAGCTGAAACAGGCCTGGTTGACACAATATATATGGTCATATAATTAAGGACTGTGACTACAGATTCATTCTTTCTCACTCATAGGCATTCCCTTGCTCAGCCTGCTGACTTCTACAGGTCTCATTTTTAGATGCCTAGCAGTTTTCATACCTTGTATAGGAAGTCAAACAGGTTATCTAACCTTACATCAGGAGTAAATTGTGACAATACCAAGCCAAACTCAGCTTATAGACCAAATGCCATAGAAAAACCTAGTGTGAAAAGAAATGGCCTGTATCACAGAGATGTTGAGCACCTTTAGCCATTATTGTCTAAAATGGAAGAGTCAGATAGTTTTCTCTTTTAGAAACAGGTCACATACTTAATTACTTATATATGGCACTTAATAACTAATTTTAGGTTCCTAAATTTAAGTAATTTGTGCTGTGCAATTGGTAAAATATCACACTGAAAAGCATAGTACTGAAATGAAGATAAAGACAGTCTTAACTCTTTGGCCCGTATTCAGTGTCCTGGATTATGTTGCTTCTTTTTATCAGTGCTACAAGAGTAACTCTTTGCCAGCCTGGGGGTTGCTTCTGTTCTTTTCAGTAGCCAGAAAATCACAGACACTTAACAATACACAGAAATTATCTTAGGAAGTTAAATGAAGAAAAATATTTGATATGAATGAAACATTTGGGACACAGCATCAAGACTATGAAAAGATTACTAATGGAATGAGTTCACTTTCCCAAAGGTGAGAGAAATGTCCACTAAATGTTTTCTGTGAAGACAATAAGTGGGAGAGATATAAATACCTAGCATTAAAATGTAGTCAGGACGTCACTCTTGCTCAATCTTTCATTACTGTGAATAGTCAAGTTTTCATTTTTTACTGACTTAGAGACATCCTAATAACTATTAATTGCATAATGACACCAGAAGACGTGTTTGGTATCAGTAGAGATTCATAGTCAAAATTCTGCTTAATGGAGCTCCAGGATCATGTCTTACACCATTCTGAAGGCCTGCATACCTCTGGTCACGCATTTGTCCTTCAAGTTTTCCTATTTAAGCATAAGAACATGCTGACGTCTTTCACGCTAGTATCTCATTCTTAGCATTAAGTGAGATACTGATGGCTAGTTCATGTCTTCTTGTGTGCAGCCATGTTCATTCAAATAAATTTAAACAATCCATGATATTCTCATGACGTTTTTTTTTTAAGATATACATCATCAATTATGTGACTTGCCTATTCATTTGTACAAAGCAATACTTATCCTAGGACTTTCCAGATTTAGAGCTGGAGTTAGATTTCTATGTAAGACTAACTGACTGTATTTCTCTATCCAGCTGAACTGACCTTCAAAACCAAAGTTAGAGAAGGACTCAGTTAATGTATGTCTACAGACTTGTAACTTGATTTTTATATAAGTGCTAAGCTAACTCTTTTTAATTGATTTTCCACATTGTACACTGAGAAATAGGATTTTTATGGCTCTTGAATAATTCAGAACTTTGATTCCTAAGGCAAAAAAAATGGGCAAGGAATAAAAGCATAATTATCATTGTAGCAGGGGTCAAAAGGACAAGCTGGCCATAAGTTCATAATGTGCTTGTGCTCTTGGACTCATTGTGGACTGTGGAATAATACCTTGTTGAAATCTTATTACTTAAGGAAAAGAAAAAAAAAGGAAGAAAAGCACACAGGCAGTTAGCTGCAAAAGAAATGGGGGAAGTGTTAATTTTTAAGCAAGTTTGACAAAGATTGAGTTTCATATGACAAATACTGTCAGCAAGACAGGATTCTGTCAGTGGAAGAAGTTTAAACATTAACAATTTCTGTCAGGCTGTTGACACAACCACGGCAGACATTTCCCAAGATGCTGAGATGACTGCTGGCATTTGTCAACAATCCTGTCACAGTGACAGCAATAAGACCATGTCTGGAAATGTGACAGTTTTGGCTTTGTGTTCCCCTGAGCACTGGCCCAGGTGTTCAGAGAAAGTGTGGGAAAAACCCGTATTTCTGCATTGTCATTCGAACGCAGAAAAACACAGGAGGAAAATGAGCTGTCACTCCAGTTCCCATGATGCCTTGCTGCTTAGCATAACTCTACTCTGCGGCCCAGGGTCCACTGGTCCATACTCTGACAGATAATTAAGAAAGCAGCAGCTTTTTCTAGACGGCTCTTCCTCATGATTTGCATTTTAGCCAGAGGCGACCAGTTATAAAAAAAACATGATGGAAAGATGGTAAGAAGCCAATTAGATGGATGGATGGCTGACTGACAGCTCTCTGGTGTTATTACTCCAGATTTCATTGTATGTAGCCTGGCAGTTTTCAACAAGAACAAACTTTTGCAGGTTTGTAGAGCTGTTAAATGAAGGGCTATATATAGAATGCAATGGTTTTGCACAAGCCTTTTACATTTTCCTGAAATAACCATTTATTATTTTCATTCTAGTTTAAGCGTGATAATTTTACTTAGTTAATCATAATTTACCTAACTGAATTAAAAAATTCTGGAAGACTGTATTACATATATCTGTCAATGCAGGAATGATTAAAAAGTGAGCTGTAAGTTAAAATGTGACACTTCACAACGTGGCAGAGGTAGTATTTAATGTTTTTAAGGAACACTTCACAACGTGGCAAGGTAGTAATTAATGTTTCTAAGGAACAAGTCTGATTTTTAACATAATTAAATGACACCAGTTCATTTGAAAAAATCGAGTATTTGTTTGAAAGAAATACATTACTGGGAAGAATAAGGAGAAAACTGAAAGTTCTCATTGTGCTGGGGGAATCTGTTCTCAGTAGATGTTTCCTTTCTTCTGGGGAACTTTTTTCAATTTATTTTTCTGTTGTTTTTCCCAGAGAGAAAAGATTGTTTTGCACAGGACCTAACAGTTTTAAATATGAAATAGCTTGTAAATTGCTACTTTCCAGCTCATCTGTTCAGCTCTGACAGCTGGTAGCCAATCAGAAATATTCTTCTGTGCTAGTGCCTTGTGGCTGTATCTCACTATAAAATTTAAACATTAGCAGGGCTTTTGTTTCTTTTTTGTGTTGTTTGTGGATTTATTTTTTTTTTTTTTTTTTTAGTTTATGAATACCAAATTTAACAGAGCGCGGCTGTGATTGCAGTTCCAAAGCTACAACTGCCATCCTATGAGTAATAATCTTTGCCAACATAAAAAGCCTCTCAGCTTTCTTTGGGTTCTGCAAGTCTATTCAATGCTGGCAATTATGTCTTGATGAATGGTTGTTTTTTTACTTTTTTTCAACAAAGTTTCCTGTAAATGAGTGCTTTAAGGAATATGACTTTGTGGATGTGAGTCATCTGAACTGTTGATAGCACGGATAACTGAAAATACTACTCCTTCCTTTCTTCTGCTGCAATATAGCAAACAAAAACCAAGCCCATTGGAACCTCCTTGTTCAAACCTTGCTACATTTTTTTTATTTTCAGATAAAAAATTAGGAAAGAGATATAAAGCAAATTCAGAACATGCTAAAGGCCAGGTTATATTAATTCATGCTAAATAGCAAGCTGTGGGTTTTCTACTAGAACGCAGTGGACTAGTCAGATTAATCAAATAAGTGAATTTATTCTATTGTGAATCACTCATAGCTTGCAAAACTTTTAGAAGACTAAGAAATCTTATCCCAGTCTTGCCTTCTCTCTCACTTCATTTTTCACTACATCCCCATTTTTAAGATTCTAGGAAAAAACCCAAACCATTGGCTGCAGCATGTTATGAATCTCTTGGTGAAAAAATTGGACTTGCAGATCTTTCCAAAAGCCAGGTCTGCACTGCAATGTCCTTCATATCTTTTTTATCATCCAGCTACACAAACTCCTTTGCCCCATAATCTACTATTAAATTTGCACAATAAGTGGGCCTTAATACATATTGCCTTTCCACTATATCTGAAAAGTTTGTACTGTAATTATGACTTCTCTTTTATCCTGAAAATCCTTAGTCTTAAGACTTTAATTCAGAAGCAATTCTCAGCCACCACCATGTTAGTGATAATACTAATATACCATGGATTTAGTCCAAAATTATCATTGCTGGCAAGCACTGAATGCTAAATACAACACAATGCATAAAAAAAATGGTCCCAAATAAATTTTGCCAGCTGAACTCCTTGAAGGGGAAACATGTTGATTTGTGATGGGACTTGGAAAACTAGTATACTTCTGAAAAAGCATTAATATAGGAATTGTGATGTCATGCTTAGAAAGTCTTCTATGGCTGAGAAAAATCACATGCTACTTTTGCTGACCTGAATTTAAAACCTTGGAAGAACCCTCCATGAGAAAAATAAGAATGCAGGCTTAAATTCATATTTATAACATTTGAGAGGAGCTTGCCATGTTTCTTCCAAGTAGCAGCAAACATAAAAAGATGCTGTTCATGACCATCTCTAAATTGAAATTGCCTTTTTCCATTGAGATAGCAAGCACAAATTAGGACAAAATATTTACAAATAGACTGAAAAGTCTGCTAAACTTGTATCTTCCAGATACTTTAAATATACTTTTTCCTATTTGATTTATAGCCATATTGATTTCAAAATATTTTCTGTGAATTTGGTTTAATAGATGTTAATGAAAATTCTTGCTATTTAAGCTCACCTTTACTCATCTAGGTCTTCAAAATACTCATAACAAAAAGAAAAAAAAAACTAAATTATTTTTAGGGGCACAATATTTTGATGATGAGATGAGAATTTGGGAAAGAGGAAAGGGGATGAGGTTAGTGCAAATTTTTGTTATAACATTCTTCCACTGGTTTTTTTTTTTGTTTTTTGTTTTTTTTTTTTTTTGTTTAATATCTAAAATGTGGATTAATTTCAATCACTTCTTTATTTGCAATGCCAGAAATGCTTATGGATTTTATTTCAAGGTATCTAGAACTGAGGTAACATTGATCCAGAAAACCCACAGTGAAAATTGAGTTAATTTGACTCATCACTACTACAGAAGAAAGAAACAAGCACTCATGGCATATTTTTTAACTTTTTTTATCTGGAAACACCCTAGAAGACTGTACAAAGTAAACATTTCACACACTGTTTTCTTGAGCCATTTGTTTTGTTGCTGTTGGGTTTCTGAGGCAGGGCAGACAAGGAATTAACTGTCAACACCATCATTACATGAGGGGTGGGAGAAGGGGTGATCAAGTGTGCTCCATTAAAACTTCAGTGATGATTTCAGTGTACCAGGCTGCAGTGATCAGAATTGGAACATGACTGTGACACCTGAAATCACTCCTGTTAGAAAGATTCGGGGACATTCAGGCTGGAAAATATCTAATCTATCTAGCATATAGTCTAAGCTTGATTCTTCTGATGTCTGGTTGAGAGGTCTATCGTCAGACTAAGTGTCAAGACTAAGTGTTGACAAGACTAAGTGTCTTGACACTGCAGTTATATATCTTTATAAGCTATAGGAGGAAGCTGAATCTTGAGTTTAAAGTAGTCACTCACTTTTTAGGTGGCTCATGCTGGACAAAATGGATTTAGATTGGACTCAGTTCTTTGGTTTTATCCAAGGCTAGAGACTAGGATGTTGCTCGGATCTGATGCAGTGGCTTGGGTGATAAATCACTTCCTTTAAGGAATCCACAAATTTCCATATAGATCTTTTGTCTAATAGTCAATTCTATCCATCTCCCTAGATGAGTAATCCTATAATCCGGTCAGTGTTTTAAGCCTACCTTTATTTGTTCTCCCAGTATAAATTGCTAGATGTGAACTGCTGCTTGATTATTATATAGTGAAAATTATTCTTTTTGGCTGTTTGATGCTCTATTTTCCTTACAGCAGTGATGAAAAATCATATATGAGATAAAAGAAGAAGGGACTGAATATAAGAACTACTTTGTTATTCACCACAATTTATTATTTCTAGTGTAATAAAGCACTAATATAACAAAAACCACAGACTCCAAATGCAACCAGAATACTTTAGGAGAAGCATTTTGCCCATGATCTTGAAGCCAACAAAAGCATATTTTAATATTAGATGATATGATGGATGTACTGAACATGACAAAGCAGCAGGCTCTTCAATCCAAACCAACAGAAACTTGACAGATGAAAACAACTCTTAAAGTGGTTCTTAAAAGCAAAGCAATCTTTGCGTAGAAATACTGCAGCAGGTCTTAATATTTAAGAAAAGGCCAAGAAAAAAGTCCTTGCGTTCCCCTAGTGGCCTGGAGAGCAGGTTCAAAAAGCATAGGGCACAGCAGCAAAAAGTCTGATCACACATGGATTCCAAACAGAAAAGGAGAATCACAAATATTCCCTAATTGGAAGGCCAGAGAGAACAAGGGTGAGTGTAGCTTTCTCAAATTCAGAAGGAAGAATGAGGAAGATGAGGCATTCACTGAAATGTCAAGATAAAATCGATAAAGCATTTTCTGGGAAATCAATGCAGAGAGTGGAAGACATTCAAGATAACAGAGAAGCAAATGCTCTGGAGTGGATGAAAACGCCAACAGTGGCACTGAAAACAGGTGTTGTTTTCATAATTAAAACTCAAGGGAAACCTGCCTAAAGGGAGCCATAATAATGAAATAGGGGGAAAATATACCCGTGGAGAACAACACCTCATTAGGAGATATAAACTTCACATGCGAACAACGTTGAGTTAAATGATAAATTGTTTTTCTTAATGGCACTCTGGTGCGAGACAGGTTCAGAGGTTCTGCTTATTTTGCTGCAAGCTGATGATTAATGACTGCAAAGGTTTTCACACAAGTGTGAAAGACAGGACTGGAAAATGAAGATGCAATTTGTGTCTCCAAAGGCATATTTTGTAAAACCGGTGTCTGGACAGAAATAGGAAAGCCTTTGAGAGGTTAGAAAACCCTTATAATAACAAGCTGTGGAATGACCCAATTTAGTTATTTTCTGTTTGGTTTCTAGTTAATACTGTTTTCCCTGTAACCGATGCACACTAAAACCTCAAGAATAAGACCCTGAGGCAATTCTGAAATCATCTACAGTGTATTTTCTTAGAGATAAAAAACATCAGTGACTCCACTCCCTCTGACTCAGCTTGGTGTTCAGGTACCATGGAGTCAAACATGGTACAGACAAGCAAAGCAGTGCCAGAAACCCTCCAGGAAATCTGAAATGTCTGGGTGATTCCACACTTGTGTTTTCATAACCTTATCCATACCATTCCTCAAATGGGGATGTTTAAAGACAGAGAAAAACTGCTTATGTCTAAGGGTGGTTTGTAGTGCAGAAGAAAACCAGTTTACTTTGAATAAAACTCTTCTGCTGTCAACAGAGTTTTCAGAGAAGTATAGCGTAGGGATTAGAGATAAACATTTGCAGCAGATCTGATGTTCTCCAGTTTCTATGTGCTTAGTAGGCACAGATGGGATTCAGGAGCTGTTACTACCTGCTACATGACCTGGAGTACCAAATAGGCCAATAAACCCTCAATTCTGTAAACAAAGACACTATTCCAGCAAATTCCTGGGTGGGAAAAAAATACACACCATAAAGAACATTGCAAATTGTTCAGAAATAAATAAACTTGGCTGTTGTCACTATAGTGACTTGGAATATTTAGTCAAGCATGTCTGTTCAATGACAGAATGTTTAAAATAAGCAAAATTAAAGTCATATTTCTTAACATAAAGGCTCTGTTTGAAGACAGAATTCATCATCTGTAAGCAAGAAAATTTAGAAGGGATAAGAATTAATAAAGTTCTGATTGTGTGTAATGCAGGGCAAGTAATGAATAGCAGCGATTTTGTCTCCAAGCACATCACTGAAGAGATCAATACTTTATTGAGTTCAGATCTCTAGATGTTAAAAAAGGATGTTGGAAAACTGAAAAACATGTGGAAAGCTACTGTCAGCACTGAAAATCTTATGCTGGAAAACTTAATGACCTCCAACCTCCATCCATAGTCTCTAAGAATAAAGAGTGATAACACTGAGTTTATACTTCACATGCATAGAATATTAGGAATCGTAAGACATCTGTCTCATAGAGAAAAGCTCATGTTACACTGCCTGGATTTAAATTCAGGCAAATTGACATTAAAAAACCCATTTATTTTTTTATGTTCAGGGTGATGAATAAGAAGAAAAATAACCTGCATATTTATATGATCTTTTAAGGAACTTCGTCAAAACCTATATTAGGCATCATAATAATTGGATATTGCTATAAAATTTACATCTCCCCTTTGTACAGTTTAGCTGATGTAGATGTCTAGAAGAGATAAGTCCTTCCTGTGATCTCAAATCATCTCCATACCAAAGATCTTTTCTGACGGTGAGGTATGCAATATAGTGTTTCTCTTGTGTATGGAATTACAGAGGTAAAGCATCTCAGTACACATTGCTCTGCCAGATTTAACAAAATTCACTTTATTTTGGGGGCAGTGTGGCAAATATGAAACATGGTTGAGCAATGCCCCCTGAATTCAAGGGGGACACCTGTAATCTTTTGCAATTAAAGTTGCACAGGGAACATGAGTAGGTGAAACAGTAATTATCAAATTGGAGCCTTGCCAGAAAAATGGGACAACTTTGTTGTCTTTGTTTGGTATTTCAAACTTTTCTAATTCAAGAAGAAAACCTCAGGATGTTCCTCCAGAGGCCTTATGCACCATCCTCATTCTAGGGACCACTTTGCAAATTTATATGTTTAGGACTGCTGTCTTAAACACTACATCTCACAGCGAGAAAAGAACCTAAATTCAGCTTTTCCCAGCAACTCAGTAGCTATTGCCCAGCCAGAACTGAGGGCCCATTTCCAGAAGACAAGAGAAGTTATGTATCTTATGAAAGGATCTTTTTAGGCTGAACAATTTTAGCCAACTAACGTGAAAAGCCAACAAAACCAGCGTGTCTTACATAATGACTTCTGTGCAGCCTTGGCTAAAATATCACTGTGGACCTGGAGATCTCAGCTGGATTTTTTTTTTCTGGAATTCCATCATGGACAGCTGAGTCATTGGGTGGCAACTTTTCTACACTGAGGTCTAACCTTGACAGGAGGTGGATGTAGATGGCCCCATCCTAGCCTGTGGCTGGAAGAGCTGTTGGTATAACTGGTTCTTCATGTTGAAAGGAGCACAGATCCCAGGTTTTGTCTATTCTGCAGGAACTCTCCAATCTGTAGGTGACAGCTAAAAGTGAACTTCTACCAACATTGCTCTTGTCTTTGGTTTTAAG